>JARYZH020000427.1:0-215729 GCA_030021035.2 Notholithocarpus densiflorus
TCTGAGCACGCGCGCAAAGGCTCTTCTATTTTTTGGGTAAGGGTTAATTTAGAGCATTTATTATAATTTGGGATTACTACATTTTCCAATCACCAAAAAAACCTAGAGGTGTGATGAGTATTATGTGCGGTAAAATAATTTTTCATCACACCCCTAGGTTTTTTTTTGTGATTGAAAAATGTAGTAATCCAAAATTATAATAAATGCTCTAAATTAACCCTTACCCAAAAAATAGAAGAGCACGCGCGTGCTCAGAGGCTAGTCTGTATATATTAAGAGGATTCAGAAAGTTAGTTATTGCTTTTTTTCCTGTCAAAAATACCCCTAAATTAATTAACCAACAACTTAAAAATGGGGTTAAAATAGTAAATTAGCAAAATAAAGTTAGTTATTACTTTTTTTTACTGTAAAAAAAACCTACCTAAAAACTTAAAAATGAGGTTAAAATAGTAAATTAGCAAAAAAAAGTTAGTTATTACTTTTTTTACTGTCAAAAATATCCCTACCTAAAACTTAAAAATGGGGTTAAAATAGTAAATTGACAAAAATAATAAATTCTTACTTCTACGTTGAAATGTCTTACTGCTTCTAATAAACTCCTACTTTTACGTTAATTTAAATTCCTATTTCTACTCTCTAACTCCCTACAAAATAGGATCACTCTTTTGTTAGTTTTAAAACTCCTCTAATCTACAAAACTCACCCCACTTATTCTTTTTTTTTTTTCTTTTTCTTTTTTTGTGATTGAAAAAAGTAGAAATCCCAAATAATAATAAATGCAAATTATTATTCTTTACCCAAAAAATAGAAGAGCCTCTGAGCACGCGCGTGAGCGCGTGCTCAGAGGCTAGTGTATATATTAAGAGGATTCAGAAAGTTAGTTATTGCTTTTTTTCCTATAAAAAATATCCTTAAATTAATTAACCAACAACTTAAAAATGGGGTTAAAATAGTAAATTAGTAAAAGAAAGTTAGTTATTACTTTTTTTTACTGTCAAAAAAACCCAACCTAAAAACTTAAAAATGAGGTTAAAATAGTAAATTAGCAAAAGAAAGTTAATTATTACTTTTTTTACTGTTAAAAATACCCCTACCTAAAACTTAAAAATGGGGTTAAAATAGTAAATTGACAAAAATAATAAATTCTTCTACGTTGAAATGTCTTACTGCTTCTAATAAACTCCTACTTTTACGTTAATTTAAATTCTTATTTCTACTCTCTAACTCCCTACAAAATAGGATCACTCTTTTGTTAGTTTTAAAACTCCTCCAATCTACAAAACTCACCCCACTTATTCTTTTTTTTTTCTTTTTTCTTTTTTTGTGATTGAAAAAAGTAGAAATCCCAAATAATAATAAATGCAAATTATTATTCTTTACCCAAAAAATAGAAGAGCCTCTCACGCGCGTGCTCAGAGGCTAGTGTATATATTAAGAGGATTCGGAAAGTTAGTTATTGCTTTTTTTCCTATCAAAAATATCCCCAAATTAATTAACCAACAACTTAAAAATGGGGTTAAAATAGTAAATTGGCAAAATAAAGTTAGTTATTACTTTTTTTTACTGTAAAAAATACTCCTACCTAAAACTTAAAAATGGGGTTAAAATAGTAAATTGACAAAAATAATAAATTCTTACTTCTACGTTGAAATGTATTACTGTTTCTAATAAACTCCTACTTTTACGTTAATTTAAATTCCTATTTCTACTCTCTAACTTCCTACAAAATAGGATTACTCTTTTGTTAGTTTTAAAACTCCTCCAATCTACAAAACCCACCCCACTTATTCTTTTTTATTTTTTTTTTGTGATTGAAAAAAAGTAGAAATCCCAAATAATAATAAATGCAAATTATTATTCTTTACCCAAAAAATAGAAGAGCCTCTGAGCACGCGCGTGAGCACATGCTCAGAGGCTAGTACTAATAAGTGTTTTTGTTTTAAACTTTTATGTAAAGATTTTTTAAACTCAAAAAAAAAAAATTTAATAAGTTTTTTTCAAACCAGAGATCCACATCTGAAAAAGATGTTTTCACACCCTTAGTCTGAAGAAATTATAAGATCCACACGATGGACTCTCAAAAAAAAAAAAAAAAACATGGTGGACAAGTGATATGATCCACCATTCCACTAAAAAACTTCCACATGTTTAAAATTGTTAGTTAGAAAATTTTTTTAAACAAAAATTAATTATTAACTCAGTAATTTTAAACAAGTGGAAGTTTTTTAGTGGAATAGTGGACAAGTGACATGGTCCAGCAAAGTACTCTATAATTTCTCCAAGAATGAACTTCACTTACATATATACTTAAATTAAATTATAGTAAAATTTATATCTAGTATAAAAAATAATAATAATAAAATAAATAAAAGCTTAAAAAATGAAAAATGAAATATTGGTGATGTAAAAATTTGCAAGGCTCCAAATGCATAACACTAAGGAAGTTAATAAATAATCAAATTTCTTTAGTTTTATAATCTTTATAAATAATGTAGGGACTGGGTCTGAGCACTTCTACTGTTGGAAAAGTGGATTCAGGCTCAACTAGCCCTAAACAATAAATTTGTAAAGGATGGGTTTAAGAGCTAGGCCTTAGTGAGAATAGCAACAAATAAACATGGTTATGGGTAAACTGAATAGCAGGAAGTATTAGAATCTGTCCTGGACGTTGGTCCGAGGAGCTTTCTTGTTCTTATTATTTCCTCGGTGCTTGAATACAGAGGTTACAAAGATGATACATGTTGCTACAGTGTTTTCTACTTTCAATCTCCCATCCTTTCTCTGGAGGACCTCTTTACATTTTATATCCTCTTTAGGTTGATCTTGGCCCTCCATTTGTTGATCGTGCAGGTCACTACTTGAGTGCTTGTCCCATCAGCCGCCATCCCAAACCTTCTGTGAGTTGCAGCGACCAAAGCGGCACTGTTTAGGGGTCATTTCCTTATTAATGCGGCCAGAACATTAGTTGTGGGCATTTAATGTGGAGGTGACAGTTTCTTCCTGAATTGCTCTCACAGGCTCTCATGGCTAACCCACGGTACTTGTCCTCTTTCTTAGGACGCTCTACGAAACCGCCATTGACGGCGTGCTGCCCTTCCCTTCTATGATCTCGGTTCGCCGAGGACATGATTGTCCTCGGTGATGCTTCTTGGTAGTTAGGACGTTCTCCGTTCGTCCTCAGACGTTTCTTCTTCCTCGGCGTGGGCCTTGGGCCTAGTATAAAGTTGGGCCGGGGTAGTAAGATTCATTGACCCCACAAATAACATTTTGTTGAATGTAAAAAAATAGTTTTCTCATTAAACAATAATTTTTGGATAAAAGAAAAGTTATGAGAAAACTAACATAATAAATCTCCTAAAAGATAAATGAGAAATGTGTAACATGAATGGAAAAGTCAATTAAAAACAATTACAATTACATAAAAATATAAGTTCAAATTATACTTGGTGTAAGAATTATAATTAGATTTGAACTCATCAAATTTTGCACCAAATAATTTAGCTGCCACAAAAATTAAAAAATGAGATGAAATACGTTGCACAAAATTGAACTCCAATTTAGAATCTAATTGGATTTAAACTCTTTGATTTTTGCACCCAATAATTTATTTGGCACAAAAAAATTTATAAAAAAAAAATAGATGAGACATGTGGCGTAAAATTAAATTTTAATTTAGATTCTAATTGGATTTTCTCTTAACTTTGACTTTAAATATATATACTAGCGTAAAACCCGTGCATATGCACGATACAAATAAAAATAAATACAACTATACACATATATGGATTCAGATTATATCTTGTTTAAGTAATAGATATATACATGAATTTTACTCTCTCTCTCTCTCTCTCTCTCTCTCTCTCTTAGTTATTTTTTAATATACGAATGAGTTTACTCTTTCTTTTCATTTTTTTATTGGGTTTTTTATGATTTATGTATATTAGACTCTTCATCTTTTGTAAAACATTAACCCACCTAAAACAAAATTTAAAAAAAAAAAAAAAAAAAAAAACTTAGATAGGACACATGACCCAAAATTAGACAACAATTGGAATCCAATTTAAAATTTAATTGAATTTTTTTCTCAATTTTGCCTTATATATATATATATATATGGAAGTTTGCAAGTTATAGGTTTCTTTTACGTTTTTCAAAATTAAAATGAATTTAATAACTCAATATGTAGCATGTCGATTCTTTTAATAAGAATCGTTTTTTAGAATTTAGAGATTTAATTAATGAATCATTAAAGCTTATTATTTGGACCATTTATTATAAAATTAAAGTTGAGATTAAAAGAACTCTATGATAGAGTTCTCTAAAAAAAAATAGAGCTTACATTTATTTTATAAAGTCAAATAAGCATTGAATATTAACTTATCAATTTTATAATAATTTTGTTATTACTTGTTCCAATTTTCTTTTAGCAAATTAAGGAGCATGACTACAATGGAGTTCCCTAACTTGAAAAAGACTAGAGAAGTGTTTGGTTCGCTGTGATGTTATATTATCTATAATATTACGTTGCATGTAATCTTATATTAATGTAATCTCAATATAAGAATACAATATTAAATTGTTTAGGAAGGTGGTGAGATTAAAATGATATGATATATTTTGTAATTTTAAATTATGGTAATGTTAAAAATAAAATAAAATAAATCAAAAATCTTAATGTCATATCATCGTAATGTGCATCACATCAAGGGCATATCATGGCAAACTAAATGCCCCCTAAAAACTTTGTTTCAAAAGTCAAACTAATACGCAATATAGGACGAGCACATCAAGTAGGGTTAACCTATTAAAGCTCCAACAAGAATCATAGAGATGTCAAGATTCAAGAGAGAAGTATGTTAAGAGGTGTGCAAGATATTGAGGGAAATGAGAATGTCATATGTTTGAACCACAACCTATAGACCTCTCAAGCAGACATGGCAAAACGGGTCAAAATTTTCTGACCAACCCGAAAAATACCCAATTTTTGACCCAAAGCAAAAATGGGTTGACCCGTGACTCGACCTGTATTTTTTGCGGGTTAACTCGACTCGACCCACGACCTAACCCGAACCCGAAACATTTTAAAAAAAAAATTTTTGGTAAGAAAAATAATAAAATTAAGACAATATTGGTTTAATTATTTGTTGTGAGTTTTAAGGAAACAAATGAGACTTTACATAACTGCATGCAAATTAATTAAAAGATGAATGGTTGAGCATTCTATAATGAGTAAAGATTTTTAGATATCAAATAGCAAAGTACATGCCAAGATAATTTGGTTACAGTAGAGTTAAAACACATAAATTTAAAATTGTAGACATGTGTGAGAAACAATCACAAGTGTGAAAATAGTGAAGCCAAAGTATCAAATTAGCATAAATTATGAACCTATCTTTTAACAATTTATATCCAAAATAAACGGCTTTTCAAAATAAATTATTGTTGATGCCCATTTTGGCAAGGGGACCCAATAGCAGGAAGAAGCCCAACAATATCGGAGAAAAAGAGTTAGCAAATTGAGAAAAAACCAATAAGCCCGAATGACAGGAATAATGGACCTTCGGCCTAAAAAATAGCAAAAGGGCCTCAAAGAAAGCAAGTAAACCCAAAGGAGCCCAGAGAAAGAAGTAGTAAACCTATAGGCATTATGAGAAATAGAAAGCAAGCAAGGATGGGCCAAAAAGGCCCAAAGTAATGAATTAAGTGAGTAAGGAGTTGGAAGCAAAGGATATGGTAATTTGGACTGGGAAAGCCCAAAAGATTTAGCAAAAATCCATGGGAATGAAGAATTGGAATGGGCCAAGGATGCTCAAAAGGATGAAATGGGCCAAGGAAGCCCGCAAGTGATGGAATGGGCCAAGGAAGCCCAAAAAAACATGAATACTAGCTCAATGATAATACTGGGCCACTAGAATTAAGCAAGGGGAAAACATATAGCAAGCCTAAAAGACACCCAACAAGCATGAGTCAAATAATAACATGGCAGGAATAACAAAATGGCATGACAGAAGTGCTAACAAACTCGCAGAAGGAGTAAAGAATAGATTAAAGAAGGAAAGGCCCGCAATCAAGTAAGGCCCAACCCAGAAAGGAAGTAAGACATAAAGAACGAAAGCTTAGAGACTCATTCATGCCATAAGAGGTCAAGAATGAGCAGCAAGATGTGTAGACGAGGCTCCAGGTCATGGCAAACGCATGAACAGCAGACAGGCCATGGACACACATGGAAGTGGACTACGCACAAGGCTCAGACACCACCAACTTGTACCTAGCCAATACAAGAGTTGTGAGCCATGGGTCAGAGGTAAGAGGGGGTATGGTTTGGCGATGGGGAGAAGTAGGGAGCCTATCTTGGGATTCCCGCTCAAACTCTTTTAGGGGAAATGTCCCGCTGGGATGACATACCATCCAAAAG
Organism: Notholithocarpus densiflorus; assembly: GCA_030021035.2. Lineage (NCBI taxonomy): Eukaryota > Viridiplantae > Streptophyta > Magnoliopsida > Fagales > Fagaceae > Notholithocarpus > Notholithocarpus densiflorus. Next base: position 6,416 of record JARYZH020000427.1, read on the forward strand.
ATGGAAAGATGAGTTGGAATCATTAATTGCATGCCATGAGAGATAGTAAGAGAGAATGCCTACCCTTATCCAGATGGGAATGCCATGGTGAACAAGAAAACAAAATAGGATCCTTTGTCTGGGAATGGGATGTGGCACGGCCAGCACAGATAAGTGGTGATGGCTGGGCAACTGACAGACCAGTGGGTGGTTTAGGAAGGACACCCACACCAAGACAAAAGCGGTTAAGGGGTAAAATAGTAAAAACTCAGTCACGGCAGGCAATATAAAAGGGGCCTCTGCCGTGCACAGACAACAAGAACAAGAAGAAGAAGAAGGAAGGAGATAACATAACAATACCACAGAGAACAACGAAACAGGAGAGTGCAAAATAGAGCGGAAAACTTAGAAAGGAAAAAAGAATTAGAAAGAAAAACAGAGAGTAAGTAAGAGTGTAGGCATGCACCAGTAGGCTTTTCCCTTCTCTTCCTCTAAAAGCCTTCCCTCTAGTAAGGATTAAGGAATTTGAGGATATGCCATTTAGGCCCATTCTCTTAAAGTGGGTAATTTCCGTGGCAGGATCTTCCTGTGAGATTGTCCACATTGAAGAGTGGTTCCCTTCCTGGACTTAACTCCATAGGGAAATTAAGCATGGCAGACTGACCATTCTTCTCTTCTTTTCATTGATCAAGCATTGGTGTTATTCCCTTTTTCTTTATTATCATCTTATTTATGTTGCATTTTATATTGCTGCATTACTTCTTCCTTTGTAAAAATCATGATTTGATATTTTCTGTTTTTTGGTTGACAATAAGCATATTCCTCTCATTATTGTTATATTACACTTATCTGCCATAATTTTCTTGTAACAGTTTCATTTGCCATGGGCATGTGACCAAAGTTTTAGCAAATGGGCTCTAGTTTGTGCACAAGCCGGTTTGGGGTGTATTGTAATCAAGCCGGTCCTGGCTCTCCTACCCAGAACCATTGGGCCTTAGCGTGGCAAGAGGCAGCCCAACCTACAATTGCAAAAAAGGCCCACCACAATTATGATATTTCCTAGAGTATGTGTTGCTCAACAATGATATGATATTCATTAAAGAGACCATATATAAATAAGTAAACAATCAAACTTTAATGTATATCTCAAATTGAAATAAAGTGCCAACCACAATTAATAATAGATTATAAAATTAATTTTCAAGATTGTAAATTTCTTATATGTTTTTATTCTTTGTCAAATGAGTTATCCAATAAGTCATTTGTAATTTTTTTTTATATTTTGGGATGTTGATATTGTGTAAAAATAAAACTTGTGTATTTGTTTTACTTATCAATGTTATTTTGTTTTAGATAGCAATGTTAGGATTTGTACAATTTTAAATTGAATAAGTATTAATAAGTTTAACTGAGTTCATTCTTGATATAAGCGATGAATTCAAAGTTTACATCAGGTAATTTGTTGCATGACTTTCTAAATGGCAAAATATATGTTGTTTTCTTTATAATAAAATTAAAAAAAAAAATTCATGTGAAAAATACGAGTCAACCCAACCCGACCCGCAACTTGATTGACCCGAACCCTTTTTAACCCGCTTAAAATGACATGTTTTTGACTCACAACTCCTTTGACCCGCAACCCAATTCGAACCCGACCTGCCCGTTTTGCCATGTCTACTCTCAAGGTTTCTTCATGCAGCAAATTCAACGCTACCTATAAAACCGATAACTTACTTGAAGTTGATCATTATCATTTTTATGCAATTGTACATTTTGTTAGCTATATACGTTCAAGGCCCCTCTCAAAAATAAAAAACTATATAACTATATATGTTGAAGTTATTTGTACACGTGCGGAATGCCTTTTTTTTGTCCAATATAATACATGGTCAAATAGATAAATCTTTTTATATATTAATCACATTTTTATTTAATAAATCCAAGGAAAATTTTTGGTTGACTTGATATGTTGAAAACTTTTCTTTTACTTCTGAGATTAGTTTGTTTGTTTATTTTGTTTAGTTACTCATTCCAATTAGTGACAAGAAAATGTGTAAAGTTCAATAAGTACATTATGTATAAGTGAAAAAGGGTTGTGAGTTAGCTGGGATAGTTCGGTAACCCTCCTCTTTCATGATTACTAAATTGAATCTGTTGAGCATTTTTTTAAATAAGGCACTGATGTTGGTTGACGACGTGATAAACATAATGATTTTTTTTTTTATGAACGATAAACATAATGAGTGTGTGTGGACTGTGGATAGGATTTTTATATACGATATCAGAGCATCCATGACACATGCCCGTGTCCAGAAAAGGCCTCCAAAAGTAAACCGATTTATTTAATTTCAATGGTTTCATATTCCTAACAATTTCTCTCTCTCACTGTCTCACACACACACACATAACTAAGATGCGAAGTAACTTCACGGTTCACACTCTATGTATAGCAGATTGAATCCCTCAATTAACCAAACATAAACGCAATTCCAAAAGGCCAATAGGCAAAAAATAAAATAAAGCCTACGCACTATAGAAACAGGGGGTTCTTTATTTTTGATTCATTAATAAAAAAGAGGGGAGGTTCACATAAAACAAATAAAGGAGGAGCAGGGCACCGACCCATCTCTATCTTCTTGAACAAAAACAAACCCAGGATGGTGAGGGACCATCCCACTTACAAAAAGAAGCCCAGTGGGCAAAGTTATGAGAATGAGAATTTACATTCCTAGGGGAACTTAAAAATCTTTTTTTCGTTTTTCTCTGCAAAATGATATACAGGACTTCCTTTCAGGCAGGCATCATCTGGTTTCCTTTAGACTATTTCATACTCGGTGCTTGCGTAGAATTGAACTTAGGACATCAGAAATTCTCTACTTGATCAAGCAAAACAAAACAGAAAACTATATATGGTTCATCTAATCTCCGCTGTTACTCGTTCATAGTTACTTATATCATCAATATCTCTCATGAGACCTCTTTACACTGATTAAATAGACCACTCCTAGTTGGACCTAATGATATACAAGGAGAGCCATGGGCTTGCCTCTGATGTAAATTAAGAGACAGAACAGAAGGAATACATACATACAAATATACAATCAATAGATCAGGAAGTACAAAAACCACTGGGTAGTAGATAGTGAAGCAACAATTAATCGTATCGTTTACCCAAAAAAAAATAAAAATTAATCGTATCAATCTCTTTGTGAGACAAAAGGTATGCTGTAATCACTAATGGGAAAGTGAAGTAGCAGAAAGTTCAAAAGCTGTGCGCCACTATACGACTTACCTATTGGGCCTGCAATTGGGATTGAAGAGAAAAGGGATGGCACTATGCATGCATGACAATGAGTGACGAGATGTGTATTAAAGAAAAAATTCAAAAGATATGTATATATGGGAAAAATAACAGTAACCCATACCTGACCCTACATAGGGTGCCACTAACACCATTAGCTACTGCAGGGTCTGCAAGGAAACCAGAATGCACTATGCATGCACAACCCAGATGTCCATACCTATATGTTTCCTAACGATAAAAAATCAAAAATTGAGGCTGAAAAGTCAAGTTGTGAAAACTAATAAGCAATAACATCGTAAATACCTCAATTTGGAGCTAATGCCTAGTAAAGAATGCGGATACAAGAAAGATGCTTAAGATGGAATACTAGAAAATAAAAACCAAAGTATCAAAAGGAGAGCGGAGGCAGGGAAAACATAACTGAAATTTTAAACACATTCATAACCGTAACGTCACTTTTAAGTAATGGCAACATGCCAGAAAGAACGAGTGGCAGCTAGAAAAATAGTGAGCGCAGATTACACATCAAAGCACTGATCCAAGTCCAACTCTTCCCTCCATCGAATACTATAAACACAGAGGTCATGATAGAAACTAACAAGTTTAAGTGTTTAACTATGAAAGTCACAGCTTGTGGAGCACTCCGAAAATACAAGTATAAAGGATTTTCTTACACAACCATGAGTATTGAATACCTGTAATTATTATTACCTTAATAGCATCTTGAGGCAAGTGAGACAGGCAGGAGGAGGAGGCAGGAGAGACCCACATAATACATGAAGCTTAATTTAGAAACGGAGTTCAGTCCCTTACCATGGCAGTCTTAAGACAAATTCTTTAGATCCCCGACTCCGAGCTTCTGTACTTCAACCTTGAGAGACTTGAGGTACCTAACAGCTTCATCTAGTACAGCTACAGTATTCATTTGATCGCCACCAGGTACTATTCAGTGCCCTCACCATCTTCTTCATTTTCTTCTGTTTCCTTTCACTACTGCAGCTGTCACCGCTGCCTGAGGACATCTGATTAAACGAAGACAATCTATTCTTCTTTGGTTTTGAACCATAGTTCGAGAAAGAATCAGGAGACGCAGTTTGATAATCTTCATCAGTCCGTGCTGTGCTAACCACTTCGTCATCGTATTCTTCTTGCTCATCCTCTTCCAAACTCAACAACGCATCAATATCATCTGAATTTTCTTTCAGTGGAGAGGATATTTATCTTTCTATATGATCAGGTTGTCTTCAACGTACGTAGCACCGATGTTTACACCAGGGGCACTAAATTTGTGGGCTATCGCAGGGTGGAACATAGCTTGGCTTCGCTGATCAGTTTGATCAAAGATGATAAAATTCTTTGGACAGACCTCAGAAGGTTAAATTCGACACCATGGAAGGGTGTCAAGTGCTTAGCAGTTGGAGTTAGAACTGCATCAAAGGCAGATGCAACTGGAATATGCATGTAACCATTCCCCACTTGATTTGCTAGAGGGAGCACTGCCTTTTTGCGGAAAAAATGTTGGTCACTCTGCATCTGGAGTCCTATTTTCTATTTAATTAAGAAGTCCACGAAACAATGGAGTTCACACTTTTGCACTGGCAATTATTTTATTATCAATTGGACAAAGGTTCCTAAGGTGATGATTAAATTAAGGTATCGACATTCTGGTACAAGAAAGCTGTTTTTCCAAATAAACACTTACGGAGCTACCACCATTAAATGCTCATCTCTATCACTGCCTTCTTATGTATGAATGCAACCAAAGGCAGTCAGTCCCAAATCCAATTGTCCCAAAACTCGGAAATAGTAGACTACGTAACAGGTTTAAGCAACTGACGGAAAGTCGGAAATACTCAGCCTGTAACAGATAATAAAAAGTCATTAAAGTAATGACCCATTAAACATACAATCAGACAAAGGAAGCAGAGTGTTTGGAAGACGTTCTCATAAAGTCCATGAATGGAGAAGTGTAAGAGACACTTACTAAAAAGAAATAAAAAAACCCTTTATAAGTTAAAGCTGAACTTTCTAATAATTAAATGAAACAAATAAATGGACAAATCCCAAGTGCAAATTTCTTCTAGACTGCTCAAACTCTTCTATGGAGTGAGGTACAAAAATTGCAAGATGACCAATTTTCACAATCTGATTTGATTTGAATTTTGAAAGTAAATAAAGTTTTAAAACATTTACAGGATTTCAATCTTCCACCTTTGGTTTCAAACAGAGAGGCCCCAAACCATTCCCAGGAAGAATCACGGGTTAATTTATCACAGTAAGTTTGTAGCATTAGGTAAAAGAGGGAGGCGTGATGTTATTCTTATACAATCAGGTCTCTTAATTTCCCCCATTCTTATATAAATGCAATTGAAGTTTGCTTCACTTAAACTTTCAATATATATATATATATATATATAGAGAGAGAGAGAGAGAGAGAGAGAGAGAGAGAGAACTGAAGAACTAGTGCACATGCATGCTGGAATATTCATACATAATCCCCTAATAATACATCTACTGGACAGCTGAAATAATTATATCAATAAACTCCAATCTATAATCGCCACAACAACATATATAAACTTTAATGAAAGTATTTAATATATTATCATGACAGGACACTAGCAATTCGCATGTAACTAGTTCTTTAATGAATTTCATTTATTATCCCACGCATAAACCAGAACATGGCTCCGATGGAGGTTAGAAATGAAATATTACATGGAAATTAAACAAAGCTTGGAAATACTTTTCCACAACACAACCATAACCATATTAAGATACACCAATCCCATATCACAAGCACCCCAGAAGCTTCATATAAGGATTAGAAGGAGACAGGGCAGAGTAAATCACTAAAAGCTATAAAGATTCATCCTTTAATCAACTTCACAACAAGAAAATAGGAAACCACTTTTACCTGGCAAACTTGTATCAGTTGATAGTATGTGATGATCCCAACTCTCATTTTAATCTTCCCAACTTCTTTCACTGCTCGATATCTTTTTATGGTTACTCCAATGTACATTCTCAGATCAGATAATAGGATGATTTTTCAATGCATACATAGGATAGGTATTAACCCATTCCACATTGGCAAAGGCTCTATCCAGTCTTTCCATTACAAAGTCATCCTCCTCTCTATTATTCATCCATGTAAATTTTGACCTGTGACAGCTAAGTCACACAGTTGCAGCTCAGTTATCACTTGCTGGAACATAACAGCTCCCACAATTGAGTGCTGATTAAAGGAGAATTTCTCTTCCCTTGTGAGAACTTGGTTGAAGTCCCCAATACATAGCCAATTAGGGTGAGAACTTGCTGTGCACTGTAGCTATAGAGCCAAAAAAATATTGCTTTGGCTCCACTATTGTAAGGTACATTTTGAGTTTTAGTGGTGCTAAAAATAGCTATATAGCTATTTAACACCACTATTGCTAGTGCTCTTAGTTACTGCCAAACTGTCATCCTCTTGGAATGCTCAGGGTGGCCGTAAATAAGGGTAACAGATAAAGAGTTACCTCTGTTGTTAACTAAATCAATGTGAAAAAGGTGTTTTGATTCCTATAGCATCCTAAGACTTTGTTTAGGCATCCAAGCTAACAGCAAGCCTCCACTTAACCCCTCTATAGGAACTTCCCAACCCTCAGAAAAGCCACATTTAATCCATACATCTTTTCCTTTATCTCTCACTAATTGAGTCTCCATGAGAAACATTATGTCAGGTTTAGACTCGAGGGCCTTTTCTGGCATTGTAGAACTGCAGAGGGTTAGCTTCTTAGGGCCAGCTTCCCATCGCCCATGTGAGTGGACAATAAGTTCATCAACATTGGACTCTTTACACAGCAAAGGAATATAATCAGTTTCGTCTTCAGAGGGATCAGCATTACCTTCCTTTGAAAAATATCCACTGAGCACTGTTTTTGTGATGTTCCTTCCCAGCTTCCTAAATTCCACTCTGAATCGTTTCCTTGAAGTTCCACTTGTTTCACTACTGCCCTCAAACCATTCATTGCGGTATGTGCAGGATATGGGACACAGATCTGATTGGGTTGATACAAGAGATGGTGGACCTGGGCCGAGAGCATACAGTTTAGAAATGTAAATTTCACCTCAATCTAGTGTCCAGACTAACCGCTTGGTGATGACCCACTTCTTGGGTTGTGGTTGGTACAAAGTGTGTTGCAATGTGGGTTTGGTCTGTTTCCAAAGTATTACGAAGTCCACTTACATAATCAGTCTCCTGGGCCGAGGCCTGGGTTCTCCTTATATTAGGCCCATTACTCGGGCCCCCAACTTCAAAATGCAATATGTTTCTGTCCACCCTTCTAACTAAGGACTCAACAAAAGCATCAGGATCTTCAGGAATTTGTCCCCTCCTCCATGCAACTCCTTGGCGAGTCTCAGGTCTATCAGTATTGAGCCTGTCTAGATTGAACATGGTAGCTATTATGGAGTCACTTTCCGTATCATATGATGAGTTAGGGGTCATCCTCAGCACTCCACTTGTAATGAATGGACCGTCACCATTAACCCAAGTCCAACTGAGAGAGGCAGGGTTTGGGCAAGATGGATTCTGGGTTTGCATGTGTGAAGTGGGTGGTGGGTTGTGGGTTGTCAGTGTTAAGGTTAGGATGAGGGTCAGGGACACTGTTCTGGGAGTGAACAGGGGATGAGTTTAGGGAGTTGAAAGGTGTGGGTGGCACAGTGTTATTAGCAAGGGATAGAGAGAAAATAGCTGAGTTAAGGGTTGCATGTTCAGCTTCAGTTTGTGTGTTTGAAACAGGGTGGAGATTAGGCTGTTGATTATGAGAATTAGGGGGTTCAGGTGGTTCTGATTTAGGAGCGGCTTGGTGTCTATCATCCTGGGGTTCTGTCGTGGAGTGTGAGGTATGAGTATCTGGGCTATGGTTATTTGGGTGTTGTTCATATTGCATGTGGTGATTGTGGTATAATTATAAATTTCCAAAACGGACTTGGGTTGTCCAACGACTTCTATTATTATAATAGGCCCTAAGATCATTGGTGAAATGTGGTTCCAAAGCATCAAAGCCAAATTGTACTTGATGCAATCGTTGGATTCGATGACGTTGGCGAAAGAGCATCGGCTCGATTTCCTCCATGGCTTGTGAGCATTAGTTTCTTGAATGCCCTATTAAGCCACACCTGGTACACAACTTGTAGATTCTCTCGTACCGACATTGGACCCATGTTCTCGAGCCGTCATCTAGCCTGAGCATAAACCCTGTTACTACTGGCATCCACAGATCCACACGAACCCTAATCATCATGAATCGGATGTTCCGCGGCATGCAATCTTCCCAGTCCACCCTCTCAAATAGTCCAATGACCTGACCCATTTTTTCAGCCAACTCAAGGTACTGGTATTCGAGGGGCAGACCGTGCAACTGAACCCACAGTAAGACATAATTTAGTTGTATTCTATTTAGGACTAGATTGGGCCTCCATTTCTCAAGAACAAAAAATAATGCTCCATCAACTGCCCATGGCCCTTCATTACATATGTGATTGAGATCTTCCATGAGTTCAAAATGAATCAGATAGAAGAAGGAGTCTCAACCCACAACAGACACTGCACCTCGGACTCGCCATGCAGCATCAATAGTGTGTTGTAGATGAGAGATATTGAGAACTTTCTATAGTCAAGAATGAACCCGATCGCACAAACTCCAAAAGTCCCGTTGCATGTTAAGCTCCTCTGGATTTGCTGTTAAGACAAGGTCATGCCTTGCAAACGGGACCTCTTCGTCATCACTGAGCTAAGAGAATGATTCCACTTCCTCAGCCAAAGGGTCAGAACTATCGTCTGATCCACTACTCTTAGACTAGCCATATTCTCTCCTTGTACAGTAGTCCCCCATAGAGGACAAAGAGTAAGATAGAAGAAAACAAGAAGCCAAATAGAAAAACACAGAGAGATAACAGAGCAGAGAGAGACACAAAGAACAAAAGAAAAGGACCAAAGGTAAAGAAGCAGGTTAAGTCTAGAGGGGTATCCTAACTAAACCAAATGTGGTTAAGCAAAAGGAATGAGTGGGCAATTAAGTCCACTCCTCGGACTTGCCAAGACCAAAGGCCGAGGAATTAAATACTGGCAGTTGGATGGTGAAGGACAAGACTATGATAGGTAAGGTTTAAAGGTGAAATGTATGCCAACGAGGGCTTGGCTCAGCTGGTAAGGATCGTTCGCTCTGCCTAACCAGCCCAGGTTCGATTCTCGCTGCCAGTGGGCTCTTGTTAGTGGGCATCCTTAGTGAGGGTTGGCCCCCTCACACAGATAGTGAAAAATCTGTCCGGCGCCCTGCCCGAGGTATAATACAACCATAAGGGCCCCCATTTTTTTTTTTACCAAAAAAAAAAGAAAAAAAAAAGGGTGAAATGTACTGATAGGTGAGGAAATAAGGCGGAGGTGAAAGGTTGTGGGGAGTGGTTAAGAATAGAAGCCCATTTTTCACATTTAAATGGGTGAAGGCATTGTCTACCCATAGACCATATCCACTAAACAAAAAAAACAAAAAAACAAAAAAATAAAAAATACTTCAGGTCTCGTATTCCTTATATCAAAAAGATGCAAAGCCAAATTTTGAAGTAGGGGTATTTGTAGACATTAAAATTTTTATGATGTATCCACGACCATTTAATTGATTATAATCAAGTATCTTTGATCAAATTAAATTCCAATTGATGATGTGGACTATCAGCAAATGAAATCAAGCCATGTAGTAACATTAAAAGAAAAGACTCATATGAAAGGTTCTTATTAAATGAAAAACCAAATTAAATTTATAATTCATAATTAACTCTCAATAAATGTTGAGAGAAAAACCCTACTAACATTCTATCAAAATAGAGAGTTATCTTTAAGTCCAAAAGAGCACCCTTGCTCCCTCAAAAATCAAGCTCGTTCCTACTTCTTCAAATCAAAGTAGGGATTTTCCTTCAATTTAAATCGAGATCAAGCCAATGCCCTCAACTTCAAATCAGAACTCAAATATATCCAATCACACATCCAACTTGGAGACATCAAAGTACGATTCAAGATCATGCTTCATAGTCTTTCGGATCATAAAGTTCTTTGGAGATTGAATCAAAGGAGTTTTATTTTATTATTTCATTGTAAAGAGTCATACAAAGAATTGTACTCACATATATACAAATTAATATAAATTAATAATTTGTTACACTATTTCGTGATCGTGTGATTTATCTTTTACAAAAAAGAAGAAGAAGAAGAAGAAGAAGAAGAAAAAGAAGAAGAAGAACAATAAATTGATCAAATTCCCTGAGAACAAACTTAGGTATTGCTAAATTCTAAAATCGTTGATTGAGCTTTAAATGTATCAAAGGTCAGCTAAAATGATCATCTCCAAATTTTACAACTTTGAATATTACTTTTCTAGACCAATATTCTCATTTTGTGCCAAAACATGAATAGGGATTGGCCGATAGTTCTTGTCACATCTGATAAATCTCTATTAGGAGAATTTCATCATTGCCAGATGCATTAGCTACTTTTGACCCAATTAAACTGGGATCAATAACCTTTTAGATGCGATTCACAATTACAACTCATTGGCTCCCTTATATAAGCTTGAACCCTTGTGGTCGAACAACAATAGCTTCTTCATAACTATACCTTTTTCATTGCAAACCACACACACTGTGGGCTCCTTGATCTAGACTGGAATAGGTTCTCAGGGAATTGTACCAAGCTGGATGGTTGAAATGATACTTGTCCAAAAATATGGCAACTTGCTTGTCTTTTGGTATTGGATTTTTTCCAATAATAGCCTAAGGACATATACCAAGGTGTTCCAATGAACTTGACCCTTGCATATACTTCTTTTCTCTAGCAGTTTTTAAGTCTTATTATCCCATATTTGTAAGGAGCATATACTTTTCAAGTAACTCTTGTATTAGTGTCTACTGAGATCTTACTTGATTTTGTTTTTTTAACTCATCTCAAAGTCATTTGATGGGAAAGATACCAGAAAAAAGCCGAGAACTTGATATTGTTGGAATTCCCTAATTAAAAGTGAACTCGTTCCTTGAAATTTTGAGTGAACTGGTATTTAAGTGAAAGGCATCATCATCTACATAGTAGACTTAAAAGATATGTCCTGAATGATAGTTTGTTATTGTTGATGTTGGTATGCAAGTAAAAGCATCATCTTCTATGAGATATACTTCTAGACATTATTATGTTCTTAACAATTGCTTGGTCTTGTTGATGTTGTAGGCACTGCACTGCAAATGTGATTGAATTCATGTCTAACTTTCTACCAGTGAGATTTTATTTCAGAAATATGCTGATAAAAAATGGGGCAAACATTTTCAATTTTTAGTCTAGTTTTGTTGAAAGTTGCCATATGAAATATGGTTCATTTTGAAATGCAGACTTCATTTAAAAATGATTTGAGAACACAATGCTCTAGAAGGAAACAAACTTGGCACGATAAGGATTTATTTCTCGCAAAATTGTATCGAACATTTTTGTACTACAATGCACTTACTCTATGGCAATACTATTGATGATGGCAGGTCTTGTTGTGCATGCTTCAGAAGGTAGCTCTAGTTCATGCTTTCCAAGAGGCCACAAAGAGTAGTTTAAAATTGTAACAGGTATCATTACCTCCCGAATTTGTTCTAAACTGTGGGTGAATAAATTGCTAAGGATTATGATTTCTGCATATGATCTGTACAAACTATTTATATACATAGTGGTAAGTCATTTCACTTTGCACCAAAAAGAATAGAACATTAGGTTATTTGTTTATATCTTTCAAATTTTAAGCAAGTCTGGAAACAACTAGATTTACTTATCTATTCTCTTGGATACTAAAAACATATTTGCGAGTAACTATTAGGCATTGTTCCATTCCTAGAAGACCCGGTACTTAGGATGCAGAGTTAGCTTGTGCAATTGGAGTTCTAAAAGGCAAAATAACTTTGTTATCTCTTTCTTAAAGTTGCTTGGTTTGCTGATTTATATCACAGTTAGATGGAGAAAACATTCAATGACATGGTACCAATCTAAATATGAGGAAACTATCTCCAAGATTATCGTCTTAATGGTTAGATGGAGACTGGCATCAAGCAAGCATGTTGAGGATTCATCTAGAAACAAATGTTAGATGGAGACTGTATTTGATTCCTAAGTCTGAACAGTTGGATTGGTATATCTTCCGTTTGCTTTTGATGATATCGGTAGTATTTTATCCCATATATTTTTTAGGGATCTTTGCATTGTTTTGGTTTTTTGATAGTCTGCTTGTCTTGTTACTGCCATAATTGTTCTAAGGAATAAGTTCTCATTCATCTTAAAAAACAAAAAAAAAAAATGTTTAGGACACAAAATTCTGTACTTAATTAATTAGTACTGTTGTAATTGTTTATGATAAATAGATTCTAATTCATTGAGAGGGGGGGGGGGGGGGGGGGAGATGTTTCGGAAAGCAAAGGTTGTGCTTAATTAATCAAGACAGTGATGTTTGAGCCCATCACTGGTCTGGGCTATGTTGGTTCCATCATCATGTTTGCAAAAGGTACTACAGCTCAAGCCAGTTTTGCACCTTGCCCAGAATGACATTCAATATTCATGTTCCTAGACATCTATCTGCTACTGGTATGCAGTTTCTTAATTAAGAATTCATAACAGGTAAATCAAATCTATAAGAAGGGGGCATGACCACGAAGTAATCAGCTAAAAGCTAGTAAGTTTTGCTTTGGCTAAAGGCCTTTGTAATATAAAAGCATGTCCTGCAAGCTGTTTTGAACCCACGAAAATGAGCATGAAACTTGCAACCTACAAGTCAAGTCAATAGTGCCCTGCGGCATGCTTTCTCCCACTTTTAAGAAAGTTTGTAGTTAATGAACTTTGAAGGTTCTATTTACAATATTCAGAGAAGTATGGCCCTTGCATACATGAAAGTCATACCATAAACAAGCTCTAGCATAAATGAAAATCATACCATAAACAATAATCCGCTTCTTTCTATAGTTTAAATGATCACTACGGTTAATTACTAGAGAAAATAAACAAGGGAAACAAACATTATTTGTGAGCTAAGCATTGATGGCTCATTTTGGCTAAAATCCTATTTAATCATAAGCATTTGCTGTAGCTTGCCATGAACATGTGAAGTTTCCTTTGAACATAATTCTTTCTTAATAATTGCTTCACCTAGTCTATATCTTTCACAATTCTTGCTCTTCTCCAGCTTTAGTTTTCTTTGTAATACCCTAATACTCCAGCTTATTCAATGAAGCTCCAATGTAACTTGCAATGGGAGAGGAAAAAAGCCCTTCTAAGTTTCAAATGTCTTACAAATCCTTCAAAATAGTTTGTCTTTGTCTGTTCAAGAAGATTTCTGTAGATGGATTGTGACAATGTAAGTGCAAAGTTGGATCAAGCTCCTCCTAGGAATTTCATATTATGTTGATGGATATAGATTACCATCAGATGGAAATATAACCCTTCATTACTCAAGCTAGAACTACTAAATTACTTGCCATTTAATAATTCTACTGGCAAGGGCATTCCAAGCTATTTTGGTTACTTGGAGAGACTTAGACATCTGCTTAATAGGATTTGGAGTTTTTATTCCTCTATAGCTGAAAAATCTATCACATCTTTATCTTAATCTATAGGGAAATGATCTTTATGCGAAATTCTATGGTGGGTTTCTCGTCTTTTTGCCCTATAATATTTTTACGCAAGTGGCATCAACCTACAAAGGGGAAAAGAAAAAAGTAAAGGCAATGAACCAGCTCCTTTCTCTTTCAACATTATGGTTGACTCAATGCAGACTTCATGACACGCATTAGTCCCTGAAGCCTTAAAATGTTTTTGCCCAACAATCAGTTTATTGGGCAAATCCCAGATTCCTTAAACCAATTTAGGCAAGCATATCCTTTTTTTATTTTATATGATAACTACTTCTACGGTGCCAACCCTGTTTCTCTTGGAAAATTGTCAACCTTGTGGACATTTCATCTTGAATTAAATCAATTGAATGGCATGCACTAGATAGCTTGGTTTCACTCTCAGATTTGGGGGGCAAACCTGAGAGTTGAACATTGCAAAAATTCCTTGGAGGGAAATTTGTTTGAAGTGCATGTTGGGAAATTTAGACCCCAGTTGTTAATTAGATTTATTATGAATAAATCTTATTAAAACAAACTAACATCAATATCATGTACAGCGAAATAGTAAATAAAACAAGAGATGATGATCCAGAAAAACCAATGAAACAAACTAGTTTCACAGAAAAAAACTTGGAGGGAAACCTTCCTGAAAAGTAATCCACTATAATAAAGAGAAGTTTCAGATCTAGTACAAAACCTTCGTCCCTAAACTCTACAATCCCCGTAGATGAACTTACAGCAGAAATCTTCTACTGCTTCAGAACTTCTGAACTCATCAATATATGAATGCCACCTTTTTGCACGGATCCTAATATGTGACTAACCAATGATGCACGGCTCCCAGTACGTGACTAACACACTAACTTGAAGAAGATTGTTGGCTGCAAAGTTCTTCACTTCATCAACAATGAAGATCAAGAAGCACTTGGTTACAAAACCCTAAGGCGAAAAGACGCAGTAGCTTTTTTCAGAGAGAATAATGCACTCGGTCTTTTTTTGCATGTGTTCTCCTTGTATTCTCTTATGTGACAGCCTTTAAAATAAGCTTTATATATGTCTAGGGTTGTGAAAAAAAAACCCTATACAAATACATAAGCATGGGCCGAAAATCAGATCTGAAAATTCTAATTTCTTAGATCTCGATAGATACTATATCTGTCGAGCAGTTGTCAAGACCTCGATAGATATATCTGTTGAGCCATCTGTCGAGTTTTAATGAACAACACTTCTTCACTTGTTTCTTGGACAAATTTGCATGGCTTCAATACTAGACTTGAACTCTTATTCCTTGAAGTACTAAACCCATCATAGATCTATCCAATTATAAGTAAGGTGCGTTTTGTCAAAGGATTAGCCAATTATACATGACATATGTTCTAACAAGTTCCACATATGTTCTAACAATCTCCCACTTTGGCAATCCGTGACAAAATCACAACAAACAAATGAAGTATGAGAGAAGTCATAAATCACTAAACTCATAATTACTTGTTGAATACAATAAAATCTAATCCTAACACAAACTCTTGAAAAACTTTGCAAGAAGAGAGTTCATGGCATGATAGACTTTGACAACTTGTATTTCTAAAACACTTTAAACAAAACTCATCAATGCATCTTAGCATGAAACAAAAATAAAATATTGCATACATAAGAAACATGTGTATAAAGAGAGAAAAGAAACAACACATGGAGAGATAGGTGAAGAAGACACACACACACACACACACACACACACACACACACACACACACACACACACATATATATATATATATATATATATATTAAAGATAAGCACAATGTATGTAAACAAGGCCACAAGATCGGTGTACAAGAAGCTAAAAGAAGCTCTTAAAACAATAAGGAGGTAAACACTCCCCCTAATATGTAGAATCTTAAAAAGAAACCACATTTTCTCCCCTTTTTTGTTATGATTGACAAAGGGTATAAGAAACTATAAAGCCTCACCCGAGAAACATAAAGATAATCAAGGGGGCAAAAGGAAACCATATAAATGCATGAATGTAATGAAACAAGTTGCTATGGATGACAAGATAATAGAAAGATGCAAAACATGTAAAAAACAATGCATGCAAGAGGGTCTTCAACAAATCGAGAAGCTGTCGAGCTACTATCGAGCAAAAGCCAACCTCGATGTATCGAGAATCTGTCGAGGATCTATCGACCAGACAGAAAGTTTCTCGATGGATCGAGAAGCTATCGAGAAGAACTCCAGATATCTTGATGGATCAAAAATGCTTTAACTTTTGTCGAGAAAAGAAGAAAAATGGGCTCGATAGATAGGAATCTGTCGAGAAGCTGTCGAGCTTGAGATATGAGAAAATCAATTTAACTCACACTTGATGGAGACTATCACTTTCAAGGTACATCTTATTACTCCTACATCTCCTAGAAACACGCTTGCAACCATATTTAAAAGCATTTTGATTCTTTTTGTTTTTTATTTTCTTTGCATATTTTTACTTTTGAGCATATCATGCATGAGCATATAAGAGAGAAAAAAGAAATACCCAATTATGTTAAGCTTAAACTTCACAATTTTGCTATGCTGAAGCACACAGATGTTTATCATGATTGGCGGGTTTTAGTGGTGAGATGGTTATTTATGCTTTTCTCTTAGGACTTTTTAGTCATTCTCATTAAAAAGAGTAATATGAGTGTTAAGTATAAGAGATTTTTAATTGTACTTATCACAAACATGAGCCACAAAACTCACTTGCTTAGTTATGCATTGAGATACTCATCTAAGTTACAAAAGATACAAAGTTAAGAAAACTTTATTTCAATGGCTATCCAAGGTACACAAGTACCAATATACACAAACACACACTGTTTTTGTATTTTTCTGATTTTTCAATTTTTATTTTAAAAAAACAAATAAAATAAAGACTAAACAACCAAACAAAAACAGACAAACAACATGAAAGTATGAAAGTAACGGTTTTTAAAATCACGTTTTATTGATTAACTGTGTTGCTGGCCATGAGCAGCGTTACTTTAAGCTCAGGGGGTTCAATTGAACCCCCTAACTTGAATTTTTTTTTTAATTATAAATTTATATAATTTTTTTTTTATTAGTATAATTTACCCCTGAAGATATGTTTGTACACTTTGACTTAAATCTTGCACACCCTAACCACATATCAGCCCAGCCCAAAATCAAACAACAACATAGATCACAGGTCTCTCTAAGAGTAAAAAGAGAATGTTTGTAAGTCGTAGATGTCTCTTTTTATTATAAATTTATGTTATATGTGTGTGAGTGTGTGTCTAATACTGATTGTGTGTGTTATTTTTTATTTTTTATTATGTTATTTGTGTGAATTGTAATGCATGTGAATGTGGGTTGTGTACTACAATTATAATATAACTTTATATAATTTAATAATTAGAAAATATGGAGGGTTTGTTACATGTGTGTATATTATTATCATGTTAAATAAATTTTTGTTATGAAGTTAGTGATTCAAGAACCAAAATAGTAAAATTAGTAATTGTTTAAGCATTTTATTAGTTATGTAGATACTTAGTGTATTATTTATATATGGATGAATGTGGCTGTGTGGGCCAATTTAATACAGTGACAATGGGTTGAGTTTTGTTATTTAATTTGAAACATTTTTTTATATAAAAATAATGACAAATAGATAATGACAACTTCATAAAAATTAAAAATGTTATACAAACTTAATAAAATAAAATGACCACACTTACCAACATTAACAATAAATAATGTCATGCACCTTCTTGGAGTGCTGATTTCATTTTCTAAGCTATCCACTTCACTGTTTACCTTTTCCACAAGTTTGAGCCACAACTCTACCTCACCTTTTAGCTTCTTCTCCAGTATGTTAATCCCGTATTCATCTCCATTTTAATGTCATTTTCTCCACCATTAAGTTCTTCCATATTGACATGAAGTGCCTCTTGGTGTTGCCGAACACTTCTCAAATAGGAGAACTGTGTGGCAAGGGATGCCCATTATGAATTAACAACCCCAATGACAGTCCCAAGACTCCCAACCATATCCATGGTCACTGCATTAAGTAAAATGAGAAAAAGGAAAGAGGGAGGAGGAAGAAAGGAAGGAACAAGAACAAATTTATGATCAAGTAGAAATAAAACAAAATAAAATAAGCTATAATATATTGAAGATATATCTAAAAGCTATAACCTCAATCTGCCTTATTAAGGACTCAATATTTGACAGTAACAAATCTTATGAATTTTTATGCTTCTTATACAACCTAATCTTATATCCAAAATAAGCTATAACATATTGAGGTTATATTTATAAGCTATAAATCTGCCTTATTGACTCAATATATGACAGCAACAAAGCTTACAAATTTTTATGCTTCTTATACAGCCTAATCTAATTTCCAAAAATATTCTTGCAAGTTAAATTCTTATGTAGAAATTTTCAAGAATATGCCACTAAAGAGATAGAGGAGTTCTCTAATGGATCACCCTGTACAGTTTAAGGCACTCAAGTCTCAAGAGCAGTGTTCCTCAAACCATCAGCTCCACTAAAGAGAAGGACAAACATTCCTAATGGGGAACTTTCTTAGGACAAGGGGGAATAAACAAAATCTAATTTAGAACTTTTAGGGAAGATTTGGTATGACCTCTGTTTTGAGGGTTTAGGGTTAGATTTTGGTGGGGAATAGGCTAGAAAATAATAGGGATTTTAGGGGTTTCCAAAGGGGACAAGGATTAATAGGGTTTGGACAAAGGTGAAAATCAAGATTTTGGGCTGCTGTGAACAGTGATGTAAACAGTAACATAAATAGTAAAATTAAAGAAAATAAATAAATTTTAGAAATCACACCTAGACTTCCTAAGCATCACACCTAAGGTTCCTTGGCATTACACCTCGGAGAAGGTTGCATCACACAAACCATAAAAGAAAGCTTCATAGCTCTTAAATTCTAAAAACATTTATTATTCATCACCTCAATAGAAAGTATTACAACTCTTTAAATAGAAAACTAATACCTAATCATAGTAGAGCTAGAATTTCTTAATAAATCCATAATAAACTTGGACTTGGATTCCTTGGGCTTTATTACTAAACCCAAACTAAATACCCAAACATAAATAAAACCCAAAAGAAGATCTAATGGACTTTAGCACAGGCCATTCCAACATATTATGAATATATAAAATTGCCCTTGATACTTGAAATAAAATAAAATATAATAAATCTGTCTTCTCATTGCCTCCTGCATCAAGAACACAACTGGCAGGCCCCTTTGAAGACTTATAAGAGGCAAGGGAAAGCTGGTTCAAGCATCAACTGGGGATGTTTTGGATGATGGATAGCTTTCTTGGGACCTTCTAGGAAAGGATTTAACAATTGCCTATGTAAAGGCTTTTTGGGGTCACTAACATTCAGAGTGAGATTGGTTTTAATAAAATTCCAATAGCTTATTTTAAAATTTGAGGGTGATTGCCTTCTCTTACCTAAATGTGATTGCTTAGAAAAACCTATGTGAGATTGTCTAGTATTTATCTTTCTTTATTTTTCATTATACTCACCGTTTTCATACCAAAATAACCATCAAATATATTCAAGATCCAATATTTTTATTACCTAAACCCTTAAACATCAAATCCTTTTCAAGAACCCTCCAAGATCACATTAATTAATCTAATTTAGTGCTGAATTCCTAACGATCCTACATCAATTCCTACCATTAACATATAAGACTCTTACTGAGGTGACAGCCATTGCTGCAATTCTTATGCCTAAAAATTCATGTTAACAGTGTAGTTTTAGTTGGCAAATTCTAAAGGCCAGTCATGGAACCTCAATAATCATGGCAAAATGCATAACCAGGTTTTCATGCTAGAAACTTAAATAAAAGAAGAATTCCTGATTTATTTTATTTTTTATTTTATTTTATTTTTATGGTATCCCAGCTTGTCTTCCCGTGATGTTTTTGTGGATGACAACCTACATGATACCCTCCAATAAACCCACCCCATCCTCCCTCTCTTCTTACCTTTAACAAACCTTCTGCTAATAATAATTTTTTTTTTTAATTTCTAAAAGAAGGAACAAAGTTCATATTTTTCAAAGGGTTAATAATCTCTGTTAATTAAAAAACGAATATAAATATGCACTTCCAATAATTGACTGACTGTGAGATTTATGATTAGTTAATTCACACACCCTTTTTGAGTATAGGATTTAGATTATGACTTGCTTGCCAGACGTAATAAATTAATTCATTGTTAAGCACAGCCCTTCTTGCATTGGAAAATTAATTATGTTTTACAAGAAATCTTAACTCATCCCATGAATAGAATTGGTGTGCTAATTGTACTTTAATCAATGTTATTATGATATTAGAATTTGTATGGAATTTTTTTATTTACAATTATTATAATTTACTAGTAAGTTGCTTGTGCGATGCACGGATAATATTGTAATGTTTTATGTAAATTTGATTTTGGAAAATATTATACATATATTATAGCATATTTATTATAAAACTTTGTTAGTAATGAGTTCATCATAAAAAGTAACAATTATAAATTGCACACATATATCTATTATAATTATTTTGTTCAAGTAATGAGCAACAATTAAAACAACTTTGGAGTGATATTGTATAATAAAAGTTGATAAAAGCATATTGTACGGATGTTAGGCCTAGTGGAATATATTGGGCTGGGGGCCCAGTCCGAGGATGCCTAATAGTCCGAGGACGGGTAAACATGCTATAGAGGTCAGCACTAATAAATGAGGGAAGGGATCTAGGCATGATGTTCCAGGGATCCGATCCGAGGAAGAATACTTCCTCGGATGTCAATCTAAAACTCTACATTATATAATACAGGAAAATATTATGAACCATGCAACTTTGGGCTTTGGCCAACCATCATGCAAATGCCTATATTGTGGTATGAAGAACGTGTATGAAAAGCAATGCATCATAGAAATCCACATATTCAAGAAGATAATGTGTTATTTGAGCTAAATGTAAGTCACATCAATTTCTACTCTAAGTGGAATATAAAACCATGACCACTTACTACCTGCTGCCCATATTCAATGTTTTCAAATGGGCATGAACTGCTCAAGTATGCGATCTAACCAAAATTTAAATTTTAGCATATATAAGTTTTGACATCTGTCTATTTATTTCAGCCTAAGATAGTAAGATATGAATTTTAAATGGTTTACATACAAATATAATTTTAAAGTAAAGTGAATATTTAAAAAAAAAAAAAAAAAAAAAAAAAAAAAAAAACAGTTTTGTCTAAAAAAATGTCTTTGTAAAAGTAAAAAAATATTATTTTTGTTAAACTATACCGTGCATCACACGGGTCAATAGCTAGTCTTTAAAATTTAAAAAAAAAAAAAAAAAAAAAGAACAAAAATCCACCAAGAGAGAGAGAGAGAGAGTACTCACAGTTTTTTTGTTGGAAAAATATGGATTGAATGTGAGAAGTGATATCGAATTTATACAAAATAAAATAGGGAGAAGACGAATCAAAATCTAAGAAAGAGAAAATGATGGAGTAATGGTAAAGTAGAGAGTAGTGAGGAGATATAGAGGCAAAGAGGGAGGGGAAAGATTGGAAGAAGTGTAACATCAAATGTGGACTAATAGGGAGGGTAAGAGTTTTTTTTTTTTTTTTTTTTTTTAATAGGGGGAATAAAAGTGAGTAAAAAAGATGTAAAAAATAAGTGTATGATGTAGCCGCTGAGGAATCTGTTGTTAGAAAGTGGGAAGGAGAAGAGGAAGGAACACGTGAAAAACAAAAGGGAAGTAAATCCAGAGGTTGTAACCGTGGTTTTCATAGGGTTTTTAGTTTAGAAGGCTTGGGTTTGGGCTTTAAGTTAGAATTAAATTTAGAAGAAGTGGGCTAGTGGAATTAAATTTAAAAGAAGTGTGCTTTATGGTGGAGATAGGCTGGAAATAATTTTAGTTTTATTAGTATTTTAAAATTGATAAAACTATTTTAAAATTGTAGGATAAATTTAGGAAAAAGGATGGGAGTGTAGCAACATGTAATGCATGGGAAAAATTGATATAAATATGTTTTATTGGATAATTATTGAATTAATATATTAGATTGTATATTTTTAAAAGTCAATATGTGTTATTTGAAATTATGTTTTATATTAGAAGTTTTTTGTGGTGTAACAACTAACAAATTAAATATATTTTGTAGTTGCGTATTATATATAGTGAGATATGTATGAAAATATAATGCAATAATTGTTTTATAATTTTTTTTTTTACAATGTGAGAACTATTAGACCAAGTTCTAACCATGTTTACTTTGTTTATTACTATCCAGATCTATGTGATTCAACACTTACAGTTATATTTTTCTCCAAAACATAGATCCATGTCTCTTTCTTCCACACAATTGAAACTAAGTGAAAGAGTATATAAAGATAACTATGCAATAGATCATAATCAATAAATCATATATCATAAAGTGGAAATATAAAATAAAATAATATGCAAAGAGCAAACTTTATTTCATCATATGAACATATGAATAAATCATGTAATATATAACTCTTCAAATTCATAAACCACATGATTATTTAGATTTTATAGTAAAATAAGACCATTCATCCATCATAACATTGCAGTGTAGCCTAGATATAATTATATAAAAATCACATTTTGTTGATCATGTTTCATAAACCAAAAGTACCATCTATACATCTAATAAAATCTTTAAAGAGTAACAAACGAGAATTCTTAATTTGAACAGCCGATTATATATATATATATATATATAGAGAGAGAGAGAGAGAGAGAGAGAGAGAGAGAGAGATGGTAGTGGAGGGGGGATGGTGAGTTTTGAACCTCAAATACTAGACACCATAAAAAATGTTGCGAGGCTATCACATGAACCCCCTTAAATTAATCTAAGAGGCTAGACATAAGGATAATAGGAATTCCAGGAAAGAATTAATCAAATTCCTTAAGCATCTATACATAAAGTTTCAAAAAAAAAAAAAAAAAAGTATCTATACATAAAAACATTAATAGCATAATAATGCTCTAGAGTAAATTATATTTTGTCTTATTATCTTTTTGGCTTCTTCCTTAAAGATAATCAACTAAACAAAGTAAAAATTTACCAAGAAAGCTCAAATTAGCTAAAAATTTAATGGTGGAGATGCCTATTATTTGTAATAGAATTAACAAAATAAAAATCACAAACAGATTTGAGAAAGACACATAAGATTTCTAAAAGAAAATTTTACCAAACACATGAGATGCAACAATAACAAAATTACTATACTGAATACTTTTTTAATTTTTGACACTATACAAATAAGCACAAAAAATGTTCATTATCAATATGTTTCATATCAACATTAGGAATTTCCACAATAATGATAGGCCAAATAAAACTACATTAACAATTCTAAGTCAATAAAAAATAACAAAAGTCAATATCATTGAAAATTTTGGAAAGGAAAACAACAAAAATCACTTCAAAAAATGCAAGAATACTAAAAAGAAAGGGAAAAAAAAAGAAAAAAGAAAAAGAAAAAAGAAGAGATCATTTTTTATTGTGTATTTTGTTTACCTCAATGTTCTTCCTATTGTTGCCTTAACTTTGAAAGGTTCTGACAAAAATAATTGATGTCTTCTCAAAATGGTGAAAACTAAAGCTTAATTGAAAAATATGGAGAACAATTAGCATTGTGCTAATTTTTTTCGTTGTAGATGACGGGTGATTGTATCTAGAATGTGCGTTGGTATATATAACATTATAAAACTTAAATAAATAATCAATGTATAAGTGAGAGAAAGAGAGATAAGGTTGTGAAAAACCAAAATTTTGGGAGAGAAAACACTATAACGGTAGATAAATGAAGAGACACTTAATGCTTGATGTCTTCTCAAAATGGTGAAAACTAAAGCTTGATTGAAAAATATGGAAAACAATTAGTATTGTGCTAAATTTTTTGTTGTAGATGATGGGTGATTGTATTTAAACTGTGCATTGGTATATATAACATTGTAAAACTTGAATAAATAATCAATGCATGAGTGAAAGAGAGAGAAGGTTGTGAAAAAATGAAATTTTGGAAGATGAAAGACTAAACGGTAGATAAACGAAATGACACTTAAGACATCTCTAGGTTGGAGATTTGGGTGCTAAAGTTTGGTTTGGATACTTGAAATGTTAATTTTATCCACTCAAAAGACAATGAATTATTCAATTTTAACAATTACTTGAAATTAAAAAGAAGAAAATGAAAAGTTTAAATCAATTTGGGTAGTTGAATAGTCAAATGTTTGTATGTAATGAATAAAAATGTTTGTCCATGATCTGTATTTAATTATTTTATATAAAAAAATTAAAAAATCATAAAGAGAAAAATGATTTAAAAAGAAAAAAGAAAAAGTGTATGATGTGGGTGATGAGATGGCTCAACAGGAGCATAGCAACATTAAATGCTACGTTTTAGCTTTTAAATATATATATAGATATAGATAACAACAATAATAAAGAAAATGTCTTTGCTTTAATGACTAACCAAACTTTTTTTTTTGAGAAACCAACTTGCTTAGCTTTTATTTAGTATAAATTGGTGGTGGAACAGTCTCCCTCCACACGACAAAATCAAAATTTTTTGAAGCATGGCGTGCCATGCCATATAATGAGCAACCTTATTATCTTCTCTCTTTTTTTCTTTTTTTTTTGTTTAAAAAAAGTATAGGTAAGAGGAGGTTACTCCATACCAGGGCCAGGGCTGCAGGTCTCAGAGAGGACTTACATTAGACTTATAGATCGCTCAACAAAGAGGATTGTTAGTAGCGAGACTCGAACCTAGGCCTTTTGGGCAAAGCGTTCGAGCCTTACCAACTAAATCAACCCCTGTTGACTTATTACCTTCTCTCTTAACATGAGAGTAAAGTAATTTATGAAAAGACTGTGAACTACGTTGGACATTGTCAATAATCAAACCTGCTGGAAACAAGATTTCGCAACCACTTTGCAGAGTTGTTATTAGTTGTAGGCAGTCCCCTTCCAAAATAGCATGAGTGTAGCCGAGTTTCGTTGCTAGTTGAAGACCATCCAGAGCAACCATTGCCTCAAGAATGATAGGGCTATAGGCGAGATTAATCTTTCGTGTCTTTGAAGGCAATATGAAGCCATTTCGTGTCCTAATAATAGTACCCACTCCAGCTGTGTTGTCGTTAGAAAAAACTGCTCCATCGACATTGATCTTCACAAACCCGGCAGGAGGGGGTGCCAGCGACCTCGGAGGGAAATCGGTGGTGGATTTTCTGGTGGATGCACTGCCCAAAATTCCTCAAGTAGGTCCTTGGACGCCTGAGGAATGAGATGGAGAGTGTAGCAAGTCTACTATAGCCTAACCTGGTTTTGTTGAGTCCAGGTCTACCAAACTGCCATTGCGACCAGTTCTGGATTTTTATGCTCCTTAAGAACCCATTTGGCCAAGTCGGAAAAATCATCAAAGCTTGTTCTTTGCCGAAAATCCCATAGCTCCGCTTCATCCCAGACCATGTCAAGCTCACAACATGACAAGAGTGCGTGAATTACCGATTCTTGGCATTGTTGGTAGCGGTCACATATGGATGAGTCGATGATTGTACGGCGCACCAGGTTTGTCTTCATTGGCAGGGAGTTTCGGCAAGCCCTACTTGTAATCTCATATATACGCTTGGACACATTTATGAATAAACATAATTAGATGCATATTAAAATTTCTACCTATTATAGATGATCGTTTTTATATCTTTGTCAACACTTGACAAAATCTTGTAAGAATATTATTCATTAGAGCATGTAAATTGTTTATTCTTGATTGTTTTATTTTAGAAAAAGATTATATTTTGTTACATAATTTTTGTTATTAGGATGTAATAAATTTATTCCATGTTTATGTTTTATATTAGTTTTTGTATGAAAATCTAGATTAATTTTAAATGACCCATGACCTAGTGTTCACCAAACCACTTGAGAGTAAACCTAGTGACCATTGAATCACTATCTTAAGTGGTCTCAAGATTTTCGGAGGTCGGGACCTGCATTCTACTGCCAGAGTAGTTGGATTGGGTGGCATCGGGTTGGGTACGGTCAAGTTGGACAGGTGGGCAAGTGGGCTGAACACCTCTACATGCAATGCATTGATCAACTCGACTTGTCATTTCAACAGGTCAGGTATGGGTTAATCCATTTTTCTCATGGGTTCAAAAATCCCTACTATTGGTGCATTTTAATATTAATTATAAATGAACTGTTCAATTATTATTATTATACAATTTATTTGTAATGAATTTTGGTTGGTAATTGAAATGGTGTAGGAATTTCAATTTTTAATGGAGAGTTAGTGTCCTATATATGAAAGATTAAAATGTCCTTAATCTTGAGTAAGTCCTATGAATCTACAAATATGACTATTTGCATCATTCCTATACACATATATGTATAACAATATATACAACAACAACACTATTTATAGATGTATGATGTATATTTGAGAATGATTGTACAACAAAAAGTGAACTATTTGGTGAAGCTTTGTGCTAACCTATTTTTGTAGAAACAACTGAAGTTAAAAAAACAATTCAATCAGGTTCTTATATCCTGAAGGAGACAAGTCAAATAGAATTTCTGTTACGTTGGTATGGATTGGGTTGAGTCCGATTTTGAGTATTTTAATACTTTTCAATTAAACCCAACTTATGAAGATTCTAAAAATTAGTTAGGCACTACACAAAGTACAAACATTGACCTCATCTTTCAATTTCATCAAAATACTATTAATTAAGTCTTAAAAAAGTACTAAAGCAAATAAAACTAACAAATTTAGACTAAGTATCAAAATCTTAAAAATACAAGAATTTTTTTTTTTTTTTTTTTTTTAATTTCAAATTCTTAGTAGCTTACTTGGTTGAAAAATTTGTAAATTCCAAAATAAATATAAACTAGCCACTAACCCATGCAATGCACGGGAACTTACTTGTTTGTATGGTAGATTAAAATAATTTTATGAAATTTTAAATTGATTATGAAACTATACCATTGCATAAATTGCTCCTATCTGACTTAAATTTGTGTTACAATTTGATGAAGAAGTCAAAGTTTAAAATATTAGCAAATTGGAAGATTTATTGCCTAAGTACTGTTGAAACAAAACAAAATATATATGACTACACAATAGAAAAACATAAGATAAAAATTAGTTTTCTTCAAAAGAATAACCCATGGTATAGTTGTTGAAATCTGCCAAACATGTTCAGATATTACTAAAACTAATGCAAAAAGTCAGATGTTAAAACTTTCAAATTGCCAAAAAAAAAAAAAAAAAAAAAAATTAGAAGATTCTAAACCTAGAATTATTGAAGCAAAAGAAAAAAATATATGACTACAGCCTCTACACACAAAAGAGATATATAAGAGAAAGATGCCGTTGAAATATGCCAGATGGTTTCAGATAATGCAAAAAATAAACCCAAAAATTCATATGAAACTAAAGAATTAGAAAATTCAGTGCCTTCAAATTATTGAAACAAATATAAACAATATATATATATTTATATATATGTAACTACACATAGAGAAATATAAAAGAAAGATGTTCTACCCTCAAAAGAATAATCCATTGCTATAATTGTTGAAACCTGCAAGAAAATTTCAAATGTTACAAAAAATTAACCAAAAAGTCAGAAATTAAAATACAACAGAATTATTTAGATAAACCAATCTACTAGTGGGTTGAATCTAGCGCCAAGTTTACCCTAGGATAATAGCTTGTTGTTGAGACTTGAGATCGAAATTATATATATAATATACTACAAAGGAGTATGATAAGCTTAGAATTGCGGGCTAATAGAATTTAGTAGTATCATGGCATTGTAAATCTATAAAATAAAATAAATATACACAAAAAAATTAACAATCTTGATTTAAAATTTAAAAATATCCAAAGAGATTTTTATTTTTTATAATCTAAACAATTGAATTAGATTCCCACTTAAACTTATTTGATGATGTATAATATGTATTGTATCCCAGGTAAAGTTGCTCATAAGAACAAAAAAGAATCAAGAATTTACGTTAATTACAGATGCCATGTTCTATTGGTAGTCTTTTGTTTTGTAAAACTTCTAACTTAAAAAACCTTGTGCCGTGTGAGGAGGAAAGAGAGTTGGGAAGAACTATTATTCAACGATAAGATAAGAAGAAATAAGTAGTAATATTATTATTCTAAAATTAAAAATATGTTATCAAAAAATTGATAAGTGGTAAAAATTTGATGGCAAGACAATTAGATTTCATATGCCACGGCTTCTAGTATTCAAACTCATAAGATTCAGATAGAAGGAGAGTTTTAGAAATATAAAATCAGAATTTTTGTTTTTTATTTATTTAAATAATGCTGATGTGTAAAAATGTTGGAGTTCTAAAAAAAATCAAAGCCTTCGGTTTTATATATACTAGCCGGTATCCCATGCGATGCGCAGTGCATTTTGATTAATTTTGTAAGAAATTATTTATGACCCATTGATTTCATAAATTTTATTATTGTTAGTCACATTTAATCTATGAAGTTTTCTACTAAAACTAAATTCAAACTAAATACATTGGGGGGAAAATTCATCTAATTCATGCAACCAAGAAATGTCACCAGATTATAGTTCATATTGTCATCTACAAACCTGTTGATTCCAGGTGTCTTTCTTGTATTATTTATGTTTTATATATCAATTAGCTATAAAAACTTCTAGAATTTCATGATACAACAACAACAAAAATAATGCTATAGTGATGCAATAATATCACAATT
Source organism: Notholithocarpus densiflorus (assembly GCA_030021035.2). NCBI lineage: Eukaryota > Viridiplantae > Streptophyta > Magnoliopsida > Fagales > Fagaceae > Notholithocarpus > Notholithocarpus densiflorus. The sequence goes on from JARYZH020000427.1 coordinate 35,203, forward strand.
TAACCTCCAAATTTTAATTGAACTAAAAGTAGCCAAAAATAGATCCTTACCAAGTATACGCATCATACAGAAAACCAAAAATATAATTGACACATAATATGAAAAAATAAGCCTAAATAAATTACAATGCTACATAAGTAAAAACGTATACATAAAATCTAAACAAAATATTTAAGACTAATGTAATATTTTGAAAATTAACAAACCTCTCAGAAAGAAAAACAAAGATTGTGGGGTACTTTTTGGTCACCTCTTGTCTAAGGCTTGCGCTTATAAGGCCTGGGAGGGAGAGAGATTTCTTCGACGTGGGATTACAATAAGTCACCAGAACATTGCACAAAAAGCATGTTTAGGAAGACCAAAAAGTACCCCACATATATATATATATAAAAGTGCAAATTTGATAAGGAGGTAATGTAAAAGTTCACATTTACACAATGAGACATCAGACTTTTTTAGACTTTCGTAAATAATATAATAGAACCCATCACACTGAATAACATTACAATATTCATATTACAGTATTACACTTGTGGTAATAAAATAATAAGGAAAAAAAAATAGAAAACCAGATTTCCTCCAAAGCTTGCTCCTCGAGATGCTGTTGCGCCGCTGATGATGCCACCAAGTCGAGAAGCTTCCGCATCGCCTCTGACGATGCTGCCAAGCTGATAAGCTTCTGAGTTCAGACAACACCGCCGGAGCAACCAAACATCATTTTCATTTCAATAAGTTGAACAAACTAACTCATCTCAAATCTACCAATTCCAAGCTTAGATTAAGCTCTAAAACCAATAGTTTTATCAACAACCACAACATCAACATGTACCATCAACTCATCCCATTGAATCATGTGGGGTCCCCTACAAAACCAAAACTTACCAAGCTCTACAGATTGGTGAGGCGGTGACATTTAGAAAAATGGGTGAGGCATCCCAACCCCCTCAAACGTCACTTGTGAAGACCAAGAACAAAGGCGGCATGTTGGTGGGTGTTCACCAAATTTGAGGGGAGAGTTTGAGAGAAATTCATTTTCTTTTTTTGACCAGATCTTTTGTTTCAAATTCAATTATTTTATTAAGTTTATTATAAAATGGGTTTTTACTTTTTTTTCCCTTTAAGAATAATCATTAGCTAGCATTTCCTGTGCCTAGGATTGTTCCAACAGATTTTTTAGACTCCGGCGACGATGGCAGAGACGTCTCGGCTCTGCAACGGAGTGACAAAGTCTCTTATCTACCAAAAGAAGCTTTGGTTGGGATTTATTTTTTTGTATTATGAATCTATGATTATTTAGGTAGTTGTTTTAACGAGAGCAAGATTCAATATGGCATATTCTTTTCTTTTATTTGCAACAATTTGACGTGGCATATTATTATTGGAGGGGTAAAAGTCCCCCTTTACACCAGATTTTTATTGAATTTATTCTCATATATATTTATATTTTGGGCATTATTTTGCTTGCATGAATCATTCCCATCCGTTGATCAGACACTTTAGTCATCAAGAAGTTGACTTTAGTCAGCATTGTTACACATGACTTCATTTCATAATTAATGAGGTCACAAATGAATTTTTTTTTTTGTTAAAAAAAAAAAACAAATGATTTTTTTTTTTATATATTTTTTTTAAGTTTCAACTGATAAATTTGTAAGCTTTAAAAGAATCAATAAAAAAGTAACAGCAGGGAATCATTGAATACTAGAGTGAGATGGGAAATGACCACGTCTATTATTATAAATTAGTTGCTAATCTGTGCGATGTACGAGAAAGTTATTTTGTATGAGTTATTATTTAATCTTTGTTTATTTACTACAATTACTAAATGGAAAATAAATTACTAATGATCTATTTGGAATGAGAGAGAAGGAGGAGGCGTAAAGTAGAGTATAGTATATTTGGTTCAAAATTAGTTTATTTTCAGCTAACTTTACTTTACGGTCTCTACCTGTCTACCTCCCTCTACTCTCCCTTTTTCCTTCCTCAATCCAAACAGGCCCTAAATCTCTATCATTAGAAATTTTCACTTCCTTTTCAGGGATCCTTTTTTTAGGACGGGGAGAGAAAGGGAGGCTAGTAGGGGATTCATTTTGAAAACATAGTCCTACAATTAAACTTCTTAAGCAGAGTGATTCATCAAAATTCAAAGGCAGCCAAAACATAAAGAAAGGAAAAAAAAAAAAAAATCTAGAGGCAAAGAAACAAATAGCCATTCCACATCCGCAAGAAGCATAAGAAGAATAGTCTTTGCAGTTTTAAAACTAATAATCACAAACAAATATCATCACCAAAACTTTAGCTCTAATAATTGATTTTGTTTTGGAATCAATAACATAAATCTCCTTAAAATCAAGCATGAACTTCGAGTCATTCAACCTCTGGTTCCTATAGTGCTTTTTCAAGAAAACCTAGAACAAAATTGCAGCATAGTGATGTTGTTGCTGATAGTAAAGAATTAGAAAAAAGAACTTCATCCATTCAGTTCTTAATATTATTTAATTAGCATCTTAAGAGAAATTAGCTATAATATTGAAGGAATTGTTAAAATGACCATATTATCCTATTATGCCATGCTATTAAATAGACATCTTGAAATTTATTGGGCAGCTGAAAGGGCCTAGCCATACTAATATTTTTAATTTTCTCCAAACATTTAAAATTTGGGATTTATCAAACATATTGCATGTCTGTCCAAACAAAAGAACTTTAGTTCAAACATTTCTTTAAAGCTTGAACCTTAAGCAGAACCAAAATAAAAATAAAAAATTGAAAAGATATGTGCCTAAGGTTTCTTCACCAATCTGAAAGGTAGGTTTGCCAATGCTGTGACAAAGGCTAAGGTTTCAACTTTCTTATTAAAGAATATAAAACTGTCCCCTATTATTTTTAGTCTTTATAGTAGAGTTCAATTGTAAATCATATATAATGTCAATGATTTTACATCCTTGTGAAACATGTTTAGGTACTATAGTTTTAAATACCTCTCCCCTTTCACAATCAAACATTTGACTTCACAAATATGAAAAATATGGATTAAACTGCCGTGTTGTTCTAGTAACGTTTTTTGTATTTTTAAAAAATGTGTGGGTGAAAAAATGTGTGAAAATACGTGTAATATTATTTAAAAATAAAAAACATATGTTTAAATACATGTATCAAACGCCCTAAATATGCAAAAAGATGATAGCATTTTATTTAAAGGGGAAACATGCATATGGGCCTTTTATTAGAAGGTGGGCTTAAACATTTATTAAAATGTGAGATGGGTTAAATCCAAAGATGTGGGCTTGAGGCTGCTACTAGGACTGGGCCCGGACTGAGAGCCACTGGGCTCAGTCGAACAGGTTGGGCCTAAGTTCTCTCGGGTCTAAGGACCCAGGTTGCAGTGTTACTCAAAAAGGAACCGCGGTAAAAAGCTGCAATTATAGAGTGACTTTTTGTTATCTGGGTACGAGTATCTGTATGATTTTATCAAACTGATTTGAGTCTGCACCTGGTATATGATGTAGTCTCCACCATTTTGTATATGATGCAGTCACCATTTTGAAGTTATTATATTAAAAAATATTTGCTTTCCGTCAATGATGCGTGAGGGAGAGAGAGCTGGAAAAAAAAAAGGAAAAGTTTTTGTTTTAATTGACTGTGAAAGATGAGTGTTTTTGTCTTTTAATTTTGTTACGTCTAAGAAAAAATCAGGTGCAAGTTATGTGCTACTTTCTCTGTCTTATTTTTTTTTGTTCTCTATTTTATTTTAAGATGTTCTAAAATATTGTCTTCTATTCTTATTATACCCCTATAAATTTACTAATTCAATTTTTTGATAAATTTTTTTAAGGGTAGTTTTGGAAACTTATATAATTTTAAAAGGTAGACAAGACAATAAATGATATTCCCTTAAAAAATTTGACTTTTCAAACAGGACAAAAAAAGTGGGTGGGAGAGAGTATTATTTTCCATCTAATTTAATAATGAAATTAATGCTGGGTGTAAAATGTAATAAGTGTGATAATTTAGAGTATAAAATATGTATTCAAATAATTTGAGAGGTGTAAAATGTAATTTAATGCATAGTTTAAAGTAGTAAAGTTTAATTTTCTTAGGTATATCATTTCCAAAAAAACCCTGGCCGTTTCTCTCAGAACCTCTCCATGGCCGAAGCTCAAACTCAAAAACTCTCATCGCCGACCACAATGGTCAGCCATTCTCGGCACTCCGGCGACAAGCCAACACCAGAAACCTCTGATTAAACCCCTCTCTCTAATCTCTCGGCCTTAAGCTCCTCTCTCAATCTCGAGTTTCTCTCTCCGATCTAAACGGGTGGAGCTTCCTTGCTCTTCCGTGGTGTACGCCAGTCATCACCATCACACTGGTGGTCTTCCTTCTCAAAACCTCGGTCTAAACCCGAACCAAAATCTACTCTTCCTTCTCAAAACCTCGGTTTAAACCCGAACCAAAATCTACTCTCTCAAACCAGGTACTAAAAACCTGGTACTTTTGCTTATTTTTAGCCATAGCTTTCCTTCATTCTTTTTTTCCCAAAGCCTATAAGCTAGGCTTCCAGCTTTCCTTCATTCAATACCTCTGATATTTCTGCCTTTTTAGAATGAATAACATTCTAATTATTGTGGCTTTTGCTGCAATAGTACCTGGTTTTTTACTGATAACTCTTGTTGTTAGCCTCCTCTGTTGTTGCTACCACAACAAGTTCACACAGAATGATCAGCTTGCTCATGATAGAGGAGGTGCCCCTGATGTAGAGGAGGGGGGTGGTGGACATGGAGGGGACGAGAGCAGTGGCAGTAATGGAGGGGATGGTAGGAGTGAACATGGAGGAGGCAATGGTGATGTAGAGGAAGGGAGAGGTGGACATGGAGGAGATAGCGGTGATGGAGGGGACAGTGGCGATGCAGATGGATGGGATGGGAGTGCTGATGGAGAGGACGGTAACGTAGAGGAGGGGCCTGGTCGACCATGGGAGGTTGTCTTCTTATTTTTATTTTTATTTTTATTACGCACTGTAGAAGTTCTACTTTAGAGTTTAGAGTAATGCAAGTATATAAGGATGTGAGGTGGACATCAAATCTACTGTATGGGGGAGGGAGAAACTTATAAAAAATTGAAATCTCAAGTTGTTAATGATAATTTGATACACTCAATTTTATTTTTTAAAAACAATTTTAGTGTTATAAATTGGGATTCTATTATTTATTCCACAAAAAGGTTACCAAATAACTCATGATCCACGACCTGATTCAGAAGCCATCGGACTAATGGGTAGCCGAGTCTGTTGTTATTGAGGCCCATGGGTAGCCCACTAGCCTAGTGGATCAGATTGTGAGCTAGTTTTTATGCCCATGGGCACTAGGTGAGTTAGCCCAATAGCCTAATCCGTTGGTCCAACCTGTTGTCCAACCTAATAACTCATAATTCGTAACAAAAAAAATATAAGAGTAAGAAAAATTGATCTTGAGATATTATAGTGGAAATGTGGAATTTCTTAATAGAACTCCCTGATGTCGCGGAAGCCAAAAGAGAGCACACATAATACTCTTTTCATGAAACAGAAACTATACTGTTAGTTTTTGGTAGTAAACCTCAAATCCACGAGGAGTTCCCTAAATCCACAAGGAAAAGAAAATTGGAATCCATCAGATAAATAATTTGACAAAAGTCTGTGTTTGTTGATAATAGTCTTCTTTGCCTTTGACGGCTACAAAATATATAAATACTGAGAAAAACGTCTAAAAAAATCCTAATTCGCATTAATTACGCGATTAGGTGACAAAATACCGAAATTTACCAAAAATGGCAAAATTGAGTTAAATGTAGAATCATAAACCACTGACCTTAAGGGTCATCCCAAAACAGACGAGACTTTATTCTGACTTTTAAACTAAAACTTATTAAGGAAAAACAAATATTACTATAAATAGCAAAAACACTGTTTTCGGGGACTTAATGAAGAAATTCGCCTAAATTTTGACGACGTTCATGGTAGTATGAATCTAGATTAGAATGCCATTTCCCTTTAATCTGCCAAATTTCTTGCAATTCCGACAATGTTACCTCGATGGCCTCTACTAGCATCCCTTTTGATCTTGCGTTGTGACTTCCTGTGCCCCTGCTGCTGTTCTAAGAAGGCATGTGCTGTCTATTCTACATTACTTTCCTAACCACTAAGATGTTTAAAGTGATTGTGCCAAATTTAGTTTACTAAATATATATTTTTCTAGTAGTCTAGCTTTGAATTAACCATTTGACTTTCTTTTATTATATGATAAAAATAAAAAACCATTTAAAGGCTTAATAAAAATAAATAAATAGGTTTTCATCAACAAAACAAAAAATTAAATAGATTTGGCTATAAAAAAAAATTGAAATTAAGTATTAAATTCTTTGATTATTTCCTTTAAAAAAAATAGATTGATTATTCCCTTATAAAAAATTGATTCTTCCTTATAAAAATAATAAAATAATATGCTCTGATAAAATAAAATAAAATAATATACTAACACAAGCCCATGAGTAGCCCATTAGATCCAACCTAGTAGCCTAGCTTGTTAAGACAAAATGGGCATTGCCCATAGGCAGTGGGTTGAGGTTTTCTTTTTCGGCCCAATCCGACCTGACCCATTAAATAGTTAATAGCCTACTATGTCCAGTTTATTGTGTCCATGGGCCAAGTAAAATGAGCCGGCCAGCCCAACCTGGCCCATTGACGACTCACTCTTTCTTGAAGTGAAAAAACTTTACTCGTTTTTTTTTTTTTCCTTTAAAAAAATAATTATTAGTTTAAAATATTTAAGGTTTTTTTTTTGGGCCTTAGGCCAATTAAGTGGCCTTGCTTAAGGGCCGACTCTGATTTGGACAACAAAGGAGCAAATCATCATGCATGAGGCAGAGGCACTTAGACTTATGGAGGGAGATAAGATTGCAGGCGTTGATAAGTTGATCAAGGCTGGAAGTGATAGAAGTCCCTGGTAATTATCAGTCCACTAAGAGATCAATAAAAAGGACTCTTCATATGTAGGGAGTGATAGGATTAGAAGGTGAATTCAATTTCAATAATTAGTTGTTTTAGTTCGTTGATACCCAAAATTTAAGGTTTTTACACAACCTTTATATAAAATAAAATATTGATAAATTGAAAATCTATAATTTAAACTCAAAATAAATAAAATATTGAATCCAAGAATGTTACACCAAAGGAGCTTAGGCTAGTGGTTATGCCGACTAGTATGGTCTCTCGCCTCTAGTATTTCTTAGTTAAATAATAGGATTTCTTGCTAAATCAAGAATTTCTTATTTTTCCAAATTGCATTCTATTATTGTTATTGTTATTGTTATTGTTATTATTATTATTATTATTATTATTATTATTATTATTATTATTATTATTTTATACTGTTAGACTAAATCTCTAGCTGTAATTATTAACAAATACTTTCTAAGGCATGTAAATTGTTATTACTTAATTTGGCACTGAGTGGATATAGAATAATTGAAATTTTACTTGCTCAAAGTAAATTTACTAATAAGTAACAACCATCTATGAACAAGCATACAACACAAAATTCTAAATGACTCTTGATGGATGTTTTAAGATGTTTTGTACCATTCTAATCTTCAAGATTATTGCCTTTTACAATGGGTCCAATAATGGTTGAAGCAAATATAATTCGATGGTTAGATAAGAAATAATGAGGAGAAGAAGATTAAAAAAAAAAAAGAAGAAGAAAAAAAAAAAAGTAGAAGGAAATGGTTAAGATAGATTACATGAATGGATTGGTAAAGTTGCTAAGGTCTATAAAGTTTGTAATTGCATAGTTTTAAAAATTAAATGATTAGATTTATAGAGTTAATATTTGATTATATTTTTAAAAAATAAAAGATAAATTAATTGAAAAATGAATGATGATGTGGCGCAATAGGAGTTTTGCAAAATTAAATACAATGCTTTCATTATTATAACATGTTTTTATTTTTGTTGAATATTATGTTTTTATTTATTTATTTATAAAAGATATACACCATTTCACTTTAAAATATGTGCAATAAATTGCTTCACAAAATTTGGAAATTTAATTTCAAAGTGTAATCTTGGATTTAAATATGTCGTAATGGACGTGTTGCCTTTTGCCATCAAATCGTTGCTATGGCTCTTCTAATATCATTAATTCATTTTTCTTATATTTAAATGATATATATATATATATATATAATCTATTTGTCACGATTATGTTTTCCACTAATCACTAACTTGCGCTGTGCGGGGAAAAGTTTTACATAAATGTGAAACTTATATAACATATGTACAATCATCTTGATTTCTTTATATTCTTCTGTTAAATGCATTTTCAATTTGTCGTAAATATAAATCGAAAATTATTCCAATCAAATAATGATACCTTAAGCTAACCCAAAATAATATTAATTTTGCCAAATTCAACATTAACTTCTATTTGTCAAATCCCAATAGCTGAGTAAAAAAATATTATCAAAATCCTATTACTTAATTCCTTAATCTTCTTGAACTTCCACACTAACCAAACAAAGGGAAAAAAAAAAGACACCTAAAATTTGGGAGTATGTACCATCTAGCCAAATTAAGTGCAATTTTAAAAAATAATTGACTTAAATTTTGAAAAACATTCCAATCCCAAAAGCCCCCTTTTTTTTCTCACAATTTCCTATCAACCAAGCAGAGAAAAAAAGCTGAGTAATAACATTATTATCTATAAGAGGTGAATAAAAAGGCATGTGAAATTTGATATTTCAAAAAAAAAATTTTTAAATGGAATGCATGAAACTCCAATCTACCAAATCATCAAATTATTGTAGCAATATTACTATTTAAACGAAAAAAAAAAAAAAACCAGCAATACAAAAATACATTCACTCAGCTAAAACCAAAACTTTCATCGGATCAAATCAAGACATTCTTCAATCTTTAAACACTGCCAAGTCTCTACCTAAAGCTTGAACTGAAAATGATTTCTTTTGATCAAGAAAAAACAGTAATCCTAGTAAATGCCAACTACCTTAATATTTGCTAATCTCTACTAGCTAACTATTACAGTACATCAATAATTATTGTATCTCTAAATTCTTGTATCTCTAAATTCAGTAGCATTTAATTGGTGCAGCCTTAATGCAGCTGTAGCTCTTGAACAATACAGTCCAGTATGAGACTTGTTACCAAGTATTTTTCCTTCTTGGACTCCCACTTGAACTTCTGTTTGGCCTCCTCTTCCACAAGCTTCTAAGCAATGAGCTTCTCGGGTGCCAACAAAACCAAACCCTACAAAGCAAGCAAACATTTATATACAAATCCTAGATGTCAAAACCTTTATTAAAAAAAAAAAAAAAAAAAAAAAAAAATACAAATGCAACATCTAGAAAAATTCCATAAGAAACATATTGACACCTTTTTTTGGATCTTAAATAATAAAACTTTAAAATACAACCCTAGGCAACTGTCCATTCACTAAAAACAAAAATAGCAAAAGTTACAAAGAATGATATGTTGAGCACAGATTATTCCCATATCAACACAAACCTTAGGCTAAGAAATCACTCTGCACATCCCCATCATATTTTTTGCAAGCCCATAAACAACCTCCTTCACTCTTTAGAGCATAAGGAACCATCACTAACCATTCTTTAAAGCCCATGTAGAGTTTGAATTAAAAGAACCCAATTTAAAAAGATTAGTAAACCAAAGTTTGAAATTGGACCTAAAAACCACAATTTCATTCCCACTAACAAATAAAGAGAATAGATAAGGGGAAAATCCTAAAATTAAAGTAAAACCATCACTAACCATTCTTTAAAGCCCATGTAGAATTTGATCTTTTATGATATTTCCCTAGATTCAAGGAAAAATAATAGAGAGTAAAAGGGAGGCTTGGACATGTTGATGGGAAATTGTAACAAAGAGTCAAATGTAACCCCTGCTTAATCATGTTTAGCTACAAACACACACACACCAAAAAAAAAAAAAAAAAATGCAAGCACCTGTAATGAATGAAGAAATTATTAAGGTGTTCTTCTCATATGAATAATGGTGTAAGAAGAGTTCCCAAATCTATTGGATTGAAATAACCAACGAAAGTAAAATTTAATAGAATTCCTGAGAAACATCTTAGTAGAAATAACATAACTACCATTCCATCTACAAAAAAGACTTTGACAATACAAAAAACTACCATTCCATTGGCTTTCGGGTTGAGCAATAGTTGCATTGCCACTTGCCAGCATTGTTGTCATTATTAGAAAGATTAGGACGTCAAAGAAGTCACGATAATCTAAATTTATTGCAAATCTACATGGAAAAGTCATTAATTTAGTCCTCACCACATATACCCCCCAAACCGCAATTCACTCCCCAATATGTTCACTGATATATTTAAAAGGAAAACAAAAATTAACCCTAAAAACCAATAAAAATTAAACTAACTTAATACAGCAACCAATATAATATGAAGCTCGAAAGAATGTCAAGATACTATCTTCCTGCTAAAAGTAGAACCAATGCAAAATATGAATGAAATTGCAACTCCAAGAACATACTTTCAAGATGCTAAACTGCATAAAACACATGTAACACCTTAACTACCACTGTTAATATGGTTTATTATCAAAAATCAGACCAACTTAATACAACAACCAACATAATACAAAGCTTAAAAGCACCTGAAGATAGCATCTTTCCCTCTAAAAAGCAGAAATATGATGCAAAATATTGGCATATATCCACCAATATTATCAACCAAATGAACCCAACAAAATCAGAAGCCCAATCAAATTCCCACAGTAGGCTTACATTACAAATTTACAAATACACCAAAGAAATACCTCTGCTTACTGATTATAATACAAACGAAGCTGAAAAACAATTGATAATCCAAAATAAGCAACTGGGTATTCACCTAAACTTCATTAAGAAGCACAAGATAAGAAAAAGAAAGAAACTTGGTGGACCTGTAGAGAATTGAACAACTTGGACTTTAAAAAGGAAAAAAGTGAGAGACCAACCATAACAGATTAATAGCTTTCCTGGTATTTAGTTTTTTAAAAGCTGGCGATATCTTGCAAAGGTCGACAATCATGGTCATTACTTAAAATTAGGACTCAAATTCATTAACTTGAAATTAGAAGCAATTTAATGCAGCACCTATCAAAATGAATACTCATGGCAGTCTCAATTTTCAATCAATCTTGTATTCCCAAAATAAGGCTACATTGAATAGAGCAGCAATCTAACAAAGAGGCAAATGAATTGCAATCTGCACTTCAATTTTCTTTGATCAGACAAAGACATAAGAAATGAAAAGATGGAAAAAAATGACATCAACAAAGAGAGATGTAAGCAAGAGCTACAGCTGGATTCAAAATTGGAATCGCATATATTACAGCACTTGCATTCATGTTGATATAAGAGTCTTAACATGCTCGGACTATCCTATGACAAAACTTAAAATCGAATGAAAAAGATGGCATAAAGAAACTGAAACAAATCCTCCAATGACAAAACCATAACCTAAAGAAAGAAAATTTAAACTCTCACAATCTGAAAAAAAAAAAAAAAAAAAAAAATTAAGGAAATGAACTTGATGCATAATTTTGAAGCGTTTTTTATGTTAGAATTAAATGATTTCAAATTTAAGGGGGGGAAAAAAAAAATCTTACAAATATCTATCAAACAGAAAAAAGTCTAACCAAATAACAATAATCGACAAAACAGAACCCAAGAAATTGGAAAAATAAAATGGGAAATTAGGGTACCTTTAACCTTGATTCAATAAAATTTTTGGCATAAGGCCCAATGTCTGGCACAAAAACACGGAATACTGCTATTGGAGAAAAAGAAGAAAAAGAATGGAAATAAGAAATCAGAAATTAATTGGGAAGATGGAAACTAAACAACAGTGAACCGTATAGAAGTAATAAAGCACAAACAATGTAAGAATGGAACCTTTGTTGTTGCAGGGAAGGGGCAGCACAAAAGAAGGGGAAGAAACTATACAACAGGAGGGAAAAAAAGAAACTATACAACAGGAAAAACTAATCTGAACCACAAATTTAAAACTATCTTAACATTAAGACAGTTTTGAATGAAATGAACAAAACCCACTATGGGCTCTAAACCCATAAATCTATGCTAATCATTCAAAAGAGAAAACACTCCCAAACGAAACCCTAAATCATATTTACCGGGAAAATTTATAAAACAAAATTAAAAAAATTACTGGTAATGTTGTCTGAGAAAGACTAGTCTCTAACAATTGTAAAGTCCCTCATATTTTTCTCTCCCTCTTTGACTCTCTCCGCCCCTTATTAAATGATATGTTAAATAATTTAAACTGAAGAATTTAAAAAATCAAAGAAAAACATTGGACTTAAGGATGTCTAAGAGAAGATTCAACCATTTGGTACCCTGACCAAAATAAGCCTAATTAAAAAAAGCAAAGGCTTTACAAATCAATGTCAAGCATCTGTTCTTCCCAAACCAGAATAATTCAAATTCCCAAATCAAAACCTAAATCATATTTCCAAATTAAAAAGAGTGGAAACAAAAACTTACTGGTGGTCTGACAGTGGCAGGGATTTTGGTAGGAGGCCTGACGGTGGTGGCAGCGCTCGATCAAAACAGACTTTCTCTCTCTTTGTGCCAATGGCACGGTGGTCTAAAGGTGGGGGCAGATCAGACGTTGAAGGACAGCCAGATGGAATGAAGCATTGGGAGAAACGATGGAGAGAGATTGGGGTTAGAAGGTTGAGAAAAGGAGAGGGAGAGAAGAAGAGCTGCGTGCGTTTGGATGAGAGAGATTGATCGGGTTTTGTTCCTTTGGGAGAATGAGAGTTTTTTTAAGAGAGTTTTTTTTTTTTTTTTTTTTTTTAATTTTTTAATTTTTTTATTTTTAACGTAGAAAATTGTGAGAGCTTCAAATCCTACGTGACAAGCTCTCACTAAGTCAACAAAAAGTCAAAAAAAATTCAAAGGCTTCCGTTTTATAGTATACTAGTCACTAACCCGTGCAATACATGGGTTTATCTCTTGTTTGGAGAGTGTTCATTCCTCCTCTCTTTTTTTCTTTTTTTTGGGCATTGATAGATTGAATGAACATTTTGTATGAGAACTTTTCTTCAGTTTTGTTGACCTTGAGGTGTTAGGGGGAAGAAAATAGAAATCTAGAATTTATTTCACAACAAAGAAATACATTGTATTAAATGATACTGGGAACAAAGAAAAAAAAAGTGTATTACAAAATATATAGGATAAAATTCTTTAAGTAAATTTCTTACACACTCCAATCTCCTAGGTACTTATTTCAGAGTAAGCTATGAACAGATTTTCCTTCAACTCCTTGACTTGATCCTCCAACCCAAACCTATACTTATACAAATCCAATCACAATTGAACATAGTTGACCTTTTTGTATTTTTCCTAAAGGAAGAAACCACACTAAAACAAATTTAGTCATAGTAAAATGCAAGGGGGGTAAGTTGAAAATGACAATGAGCAGTGTAGACCTTGTGATCTTGAAGAGATGCAACAAATTTAGCAATTTTTTGCTTTCAATTAGTACAGTTCTAACTTCAAAGAATAGGCATGATCTCTCAGAGATGCTACTGAAGGCAAGGAAATGCAAGTAGAATCTGGGCATTAGGTACTTCTTTATTAGTTATAATTTTATCACACAATATTTTCTTTCAATGCCAAAAATTACAGATTTTCCAAATTATTAAAGAAAAAGACAATTAAATGGAACCCTTGAACTCAACTCTTGAAACATGTGTTGATATATATACACATACACACCAAATCGATGCAGTGAGCTATAATGTCATGCAGTCTATAATCCTAGAAATGTTTCCATTGAATTTAAAAGCAAGGAAATACCATCTAGATATGATCCACAATGTATGCCATAGATAAATGTAATCACTATTCTACTACCAAATGTGCCACCAAACAATTAGGAAAGAAATAAATGAAAAAAAAAAAAATCAAAACAAAGAAGAGCAAACAAAAAAGAAGAAGAAGATATTATTCAAAATAAAAAAGAAATGCCAATCTAATTCTGAGGTCCATGAACTCCAAAACTGGTTTACTCAAGAAAATATAGAAGAATCTAAAAGTCACAATCCAATATTTCTTCACTGAAACAGAATTAAAACATTTTATATAGACAATAATGCATCAGCCACACACTGATAACATTGGAAAAAATCACACAATCAGATTTTCATATATGCATTACTGCTTAAATTCACACATTCTCACATAGAGAAAAAATGTTCCGGTGTCATATTTCACTAAACAATCAATGAGTAAAATAAGAAACATAAAAATATGATACACACCAACATTGATGTAATACACTCAAAAAAAAAAAAAGAACTTTAACACAATGTTGGCAATGCAATAGTACACAAAATGTTCATTTCACTTATAATGGCCATAAATGGAACAGAAGACAGATATGATGGAGAAAGCACAAGGTTAAAGCTATAAATTTATTCACCAACTAAGAAAAAAGGGGCATTCTGAACTTACCAGTACCACCCAAAAACAATGCAGAGTATCAAAAATTAAAAGCAGATCCAGAGAGAATATATATTGAAAACTTGGATTTGGAAGCTCTTCACTAATGACCATCAACCCCAGGTCAAAGCTTCTCTCTTCTTGTATCCATCTGGGTTGGAAGAAACACAATGAGAAAGTAACACAAGTCTTGCATACTTTTCATGAGTTGGAGGACCCTAAAATCATCATTAACATAAATCACAAATTACAATGAGAAGGAAACATTGTTTAAATCTACATTGAAAATTTAAAGATTTTTTGAGGACTGAGTTATTGTTTTTCATAATTATAGTCTCTGGATGCTTTGGCTAGGCAGTTTGATCAACATATTGATTTGAATTAAGGCATCTCTTGAAATAGCCACCACTACAGCAGGATCTTATAAGTTATGGAGAAACAAAGACCTTTTTTTTCCAATCAGTATTAGAGAATTTTATTAATCAGAAATAGAGAATTTAAATGTGAGAACTTGTGTTGATGAAACTCAATCTCTTTCTTTTGCCCACAAACTATAAATACTAACCCTATAAACAAATAAATGCACACCAAATGAAATCAATCTTAGCCAGAAGTACACAATCAAGTAAGACAATAAGCGCACGACTTTTATATTGAGAATTAAAAAAGACTACTAAATCTAATTGATTATAGATTATACCTTAGCTTTAGCTTCTCAGTCTATTAGTACTTGACTGACAAAGTGTGCGAAAAATCAACTGGGTACATACAATTCAAAAGAAACCCATTTGATTCTTCCTTTGCATTCTCTGCTTCTTCTCTAAGTGGGGTTGTGGATGTCTTCGATCTCGCCATTCTTTTCTTTTTTCTTCATTGTTCAACTTTAATCAAAATTAATAACCCAAATACCTAAATTAAAGACAATTAAACCAATAACCATTGCTTCTAACAAAACTTTAATCATATTTAACACCAATTTTCTTGTTTAAAAATACCTGCACTGGTAGCAGTTACAGCGGTATATGGCGGGAAGCTGGGTTGAAGGTGGGTGATGTTTCAACATGGTGGCAGCCCTCAGATCTCAGATCTCTTTTTTTGTCTTTGCCACTGACGGAGTGAGAGAGGTTTTGGGCTTTTTAGAATTGAGAGAGGCAGAGAGAATGCTTAGTGTTGGCTGCATCTAAACAGAGGTAAAGAAGAAAGAAGGGTTTATGTTGGGAGGAGAGAGGTAGTATATTGGGTGGCAAGTACAAAAATAAAGCAAAAAATTTAATTTATTTAAAAATAATAATGTGTTGTAAATTTGTGAAAGTTGTAAAGTTGAGGTGACAAACTCCTATGAGGTCAACTAATTGTCAAAGACAAAGGTTATGTAGAATTTATAAAATAATAATGAGAAATAAATTTGTGGAAGCTGTAAAGCTGAGGTGGCAAGCTCTTATGAGGTCAATTAATAGTCAAAAACTTCAGTTATATAGTATTTATAGATTGGTCGCTAACCCATGCATAGCATGGGATTAGTAAATAAAAATTAAATATATTTATTTTATTTGAAGGTACATTAATTTGAAAATTAATGAAATTAAGTAATAATATAGCTGGACGTGCTTGAGGAGGCTCTCAAACTGCTGGAGGAAGATAACAATATTTTGAATTTGTACCACTTCTTGAATCAAAGCCATAAAAAAATTTTTGCCTAGAAAGCAACAACAATTTCATATAAGAATGTGCAATAATGCACACTACAGTAAGTGGAAAAGAAACATAACCGTGCAAGAATACATTTTTTTTGCATTTAGATCCAACAAGGAAAAAAAATCCCTTGAATATGCAAAGCCTTGGCATATGATATGATATCTATAAAATGAACTTGCTTGCAGCTTCATGCAGAGCTGAAACACCAACATAGAGATCTGATATAGCCCTAATCTTCCATGGGTCAAATAATTTGGTTAAACATTAGAACACAGTCACTTATTTAAGAAATTAGTACAAAAGAACATATTAGGTTGGACTGTTTTATCAATTGAAAAAATGTTCCACAAAACCAAAGCTTTTCTACAGAAGTCAATGAATTCCAGATGGAATCAAATGCAAC
The DNA here is from genome assembly GCA_030021035.2 of Notholithocarpus densiflorus. Taxonomy (NCBI): domain Eukaryota; kingdom Viridiplantae; phylum Streptophyta; class Magnoliopsida; order Fagales; family Fagaceae; genus Notholithocarpus; species Notholithocarpus densiflorus. The sequence continues at coordinate 51,852 of JARYZH020000427.1, forward strand.
ACAATTAATGGTAATGTTTATTGCAGTGGTAAAAATATCTCTGTTGCACTTAAATAAGTGACTGTGTTATATATATTAGGGAAAAATGCCCAAACACCCCCTTAAACTTTGAGATAGTGGCCAAAACACCACCTCAACTTTTATTTTAGCCAATTTGCTCCTTAAATTTCACACAACTGTCAAATAGAGCCATCTGTTAGTTTATGGTTTAAACTCACGTTAGTTAATCATGTGATGCACGTGTAATGAAAACTTACCCAAGAAACCAGGTTCAGGCATTCACCGGAAGGGAGAGAGAGGATCTCTCAACTGAGTGGCGGCAGCACTGGAGTTTGATTTCTTGTCGCCGATCTAGGCTTTGGAGTTGCTGACTGCTCAGTCCGTTTGGCATTCACTGCTGGTTGAACCCACCGATTGCTTTAGTTCGTTTGACACGTTTTTTTTTATCTAGGCAAACAAACAACCTTTAATTTCTTATTTCTTTTATTTTCTCAACCAACAAACACCTCAACAAGCTTTCTCACAAGATCTCCAAACCCATCATAAAAAACCCCTTTTGATCACAATCAAACTCAAATCCCAAATCAAAACCTTAATCCCAATTCCCCACAATCACAACCACAGATTCAACAACAACAAACACAGCAACAACAACAGCAACATCAACAGCAACATCAACAGCAACAGCAACAGCAATAGCAATAGCAATAGTAGCATCAACCACTAGTCTACAATATAACAAGATTGACTTCAGGGATGTAGTTCAAAAACTCATAGGCTCACCCACACACGAACGCTTCTTAACTCCGCCACCTATTCATGCGCCTAAGCCTCCAAGCTCTTGCCTCCACCCCTGGCACAACTTACCAATCGCCCCCTCCTTTGCTAAACAACGCCGTTGCTTTGGTCCCCATTCCTACCAATAACAACAGCGAGATATGTTGGACCAATTGTAACTTGAACCTATAAGTTAGTTTTGGAAGGGAAGATTCAAACTAGTGAAATCTGTTTCAACAGTTGGTCCCCAGCTAATTGTGCTACCTCTTGGGGTTGTGAATACAATTAGTATTTTGGTACCAGTCACAAAACTGAGAGGCCTGGCTACCTCGAATTAGTCACAAAACTTGTGGTTGTCCCCTGTTGTTATGGGGGGTTCAATTTTCTTTTTCGTTGAATCTAAGACTTTCGAATTCTCAGTCAGGTACGTATTTCATGTTATGCATTTTTGAGCGAAGTCGGGATTCTCTCCGATCAATTTTCATGGGCAAAGAAAGCGCTAAGTGTTTGCTAGCTATTGTGGAGGATCTAATGTCTAATAAAACTCATGGTAACTTTGCATGAACCTTTAGGGATGATGAGAAAGTTTTTATTTTGCAATTGGGTTCCAATTCACACGGTAGTTTTTTAATGATCTCGGAACTCATCCATGGCCGTCGGAAAGGATTTCTCGTGGTGCCAGAAGGGAAAGCTGGTAGTGGGTGGTGAGGTTTTGGATTTCATCTAAGGAAAGCAATTGCACCTGGGACACTTGCCACCAAACAGCCTTTTAACTCTGTCCTAAAACCGATAGTGGAGAATCACAAAACTTTTTTGCGGGCAGCGGCGGAGGGTGATCGGAGAGAGGGTAGTGGTAGCAGAAAAGGAAAGCAAAGTTTCAAATTTCAACCGAATCAAATTTGAGCAATAAAAGCCACGATATACACGATTTGAATGCTGGGCAGAAACAAGCAATGTCTAAGGCTAAATTATCGGTTGAGATTACAGAGAGCAACAACGGTGTCAATGATTCACTTTTAACGTTGGATGTTGGCCTGAGATTGGAGTGTGGGCCAGATGGTGAGTGGGAGGTAAAATGGTCCAAAGTCAAGGAAGTGGGCCGCATAGAACAACCCAAAGACAAAAACTTTAAGCCCGAAGATAAAAGCCATCTTAAACCCACAGCTCCCTTCAATGCAAAGCCCAAACTTAATCCCAAGCCCATCACAGTCTAGCGGCCCAAACCATTGCAAACACATCAAAATGGCGAGACCCACCCAGGTAACTTGACTTCTGCTTCGAAGAGCTTAGTCAGCGATCCTCGTAGAGGCGATGTGGATTTTAACTTGGAACTACCTCAAGCTGACTCCCAAAGCTTGTTGAGGCTAGCCCAGTTGATGAAAGCCTCCGATGGTGCCGGTATTGACCTTATCAGCGCCGATGAGCCCGATAATGAGATTCTCGGCTCCGATGAGTCCGATACAGCGTTTCTCAGCTCCGATGAGCCCGATGAGTTCGATGAGTCAGCAAAAACCTCTAATGGTGAAGAGAAATTACACCGAGACATCCGTATGATACTTCAGGAGAATTCTGGAAATGTTAGCAAGAAGTGGGGGAATTCAGAACAGTGGGTGCTTGAACTTCGAGATGGAAGAAGAGTGGAAGTTCCGATTCAAATTTCTCTGCCTCCAGGTGAAGTCACTGAGGTATTGGAAGAGCAAACCCAATTGGCCTTGGTCCCTTTGAAGTGTTCAGATGTTGTGGAGATGTCATCAGCCCAAGTTGATGAGAATGAAGTACTTGTGGAGGATTGGGTCTCAGACACTTGTTCAAAGTCTTCTGAGCTACCTAATGTAGGGGGTTTGTCGCCTCTAAGTGTGGAACCACTGGCCTTTTCTCTACCCTTGGCAATGGAAGGGCAGGAAGTGTTGGGTGTGGAGAATCCAGTGAGGGGAGAAGCTTACTTTGAGTGGTTCCAAAGCAGATTTAAAGGGTTTGATAATTTCCTAGGCACGTCCCTAAAAGGTATGGAAAATCAAGCAACTACCTTTTTATTGGCTGTTGAGGCTGAATTACACTGTAGGGCTGCTTTGGAAAAAAAAGCACGTGATTTGAAGAGTTCTGGAGTGAAAGGTATTAGAGAGCTAAAGGGTCTATTCAGCTCGATTAATTATGGTTCTACTTCAACTAGGCGCAGTGGTATTAATAGGGAGCAAGCTCTTTCTGTTCCTAAATGAATGAAGATGATTTCCTGGAATGTTAGAGGATTGAATGAGGTTGGGAAGAGACTTCAGTTTCGTAATTTGTTGCGTGCATGGAGACCTGATATTGTCTGTTTGCAGGAGACTAAACTTGAATGGATTACTAGAGGAATAGTTAGAAGTATATGGAGCTGTCCATATGTCGACTGGTTGTACTTGGGTTTAGAAGGTGCTTTTGGAGGTATTGTATTGATGTGGGATCGGAGGGAAGTGGAAAAGGTGTAAGAAGCAGTAGGGCGCTTTTCTGTTTCATGCAGATTTAAAAATGTAGGCGATCAATTTGAGTGGGCTTTTACAGGTTTATATGGGCCAAATTTGAACAAGAGGCATAGGAAGATGTGGGAGGAACTGACAGGGCTGATTAGTTGGTGGGATGTGCCATGGTGCCTAGGAGGTGACTTTAATATAATTCGCTTCCCATCGGAAAGATTAGGGGCTATAACTTGTACTCGGGCTATGTATGAATTTTCGGATTTTATCACTCTTCATGGGCTGATGGATATACCTATGGAAGGAGGTCTTTATACTTGGTCCAACAATTCCTCTGCCTCTAGAATAGACCGGTTTCTTTTCTCTTCACTTTTGGTGGATCATTTCACTCTATTTGCACAGAGAAGGTTGTCTAAGGTACTTTCAGACCACTACCCAATTCTGTTGGAGGGGGGGAGTCATCGGAGAGGTAGAACTCCTTTTCGTTTTGAAAATATGTGGTTGAAGGCAGAGAATTTTGTTGATAAAGTGAAAACCTGGTGGGCATCCTATTTGTTCCAAGGCAACCCGAGTTTTATACTAGCTAAGAAGTTGGCAACCTTGAAGTTGGACCTAAAAAAATGGAACGAAGTGGAGTTTGGCAATGTCACTTTAAAGAAACAGTAGTTATGGAACAAATTGAATGACTTGGATGTTAGAGAGGAGACTCAACCTTTAACAGCTGAGGAGAAGTTAGAACAAGTTAATCTTCGTACCGAGATTGAAAAGCTTACTCTTTTAGAAGAGATTAGTTGGAGGCAAAAGTCTAGGATGCTACACTTGAGGGAGGGGGACGCAAGTACAAAATTTTTTCATAGAATGGCTAATTCTAATAGAAGAAATAACGGTATTGAGAGCCTTATGGTTGACGGAACCTTGTCTTCTGATCAAGGTATGATTGCTGATTGTATTACTCAATTCTTTATGAATTCATACTCGGAGCAGCAAGTTGTTCGACCTTCTCTAGAAGTCTTGGTATTTCCTAGGATAGGTGATAATGCTGATTGATTAGATAGACCTTTTGAGGAGGCATAAATTTTTGATGTCATACATAATTTTAATGGTGACAAAGCGCCTGGACCTGATGGGTTTCTAATGGCCTTCTTCCAAGCATGTTGGGGTATTCTCAAAATTGATCTTATGGCTGTGTTTCACCATTTTTTTTTGCTAAAAGTCAGTTTGAGAAAAGCTTGAATGCAACGTTCATCACTCTCATCCTTAAAAAAAATCCAGCAATTGAAGTCAAGGATTTTCGACCCATTAGTCTTGTTGGGGGGTTTATAAAATCATTGCTAAGGTCTTAGCCACCAGACTTCGCACGGTCATGGAAGATATAATTTCTCCTTCTCAAAATGCTTTTGTGAGGAACAGGCAGATTCTTAACCCTGTGCTTATTGCTAACGAATGCCTCGACAGTAGAGTGAAAACTGGTTTGCCAGGGATACTTTGCAAATTAGATGTTGAGAAGGCTTTTGATCATGTCAACTGGGGTTTTCTTATGCAGTTACTAGAACGGAGTGGGTTCTTTGCTAAATGGAGGTAGTGGATTTTCTTTTGTATATCTACAGTTCGCTTCTCTATCTTGATAAATGGTACTCCTTGTGGGTTTTTTGAGAGCTCCAGGGGGTTGAGACAAGGTGACCCATTGTCCCCTTTGTTGTTTGTCTTGGTGATGGAAGCCCTTGGGAGAATGTTGGATAAGGCTGTCTATGATGGTCACATGTCAGGCTTTGGTGTAAGTCGTTTAAAGGGAAGATCTTTGGAGGTGTCACATCTGCTCTTTGTGGATGACACTTTAATTTTTTGTGATACTGATTTGGATCAGGTTTTGTTTCTCCGTATGATTCTCATTTGGTTTGAGGCGGTTTCTGGTCTGAAGATAAATTTGGGCAAGTCAGAGCTGGTTCCTGTTGGTATGGTGCATAATCTTGACTTATTGTTGAATGTCCTTGGTTGTAAACAAGGTACCCTTCCAATGAAATATTTAGGCCTTCCTTTGGGAGCTAAATGCAAGGATAAGACAATTTGGAACCCAATTCTGGAGAAGATAGAATGAAGATTACCAGGATGGAAACGTTTGTACTTATCCAAGGGAGGTAGAGTCACTTTAATTAAAAGCACTCTATCATATTTACCCACTTATTTTCTATCTTTATTTCCTATTCCTGCTTCTGTGGCTAACCAAATTGAGAAATTTCAGAGGGATTTTTTATGGGGCAGCATTGGTGATGAACCAAAATTCCATTTGGTTAAATGGGCTACTGTTTGCACTCCCATTGCTTCGGGTGGTTTGGGGATAAGAAAGGTAAGACTTTTTAATGAAGCTCTGCTTGGGAAGTGGCTATAGAGATTTGGGATGGAGAGGGCTGCCCTTTGGAGGCAAGTGATAGCTGTGAAATATGGTTGTGAATGGGGTAGTTGGTGTACTAGGCCTACTAATGGTCCATATGGTGTTGGCTTGTGGAAAAATATTAGTCGGGGATGGCCTACTTTCTCTCGCCACATTCTATATGATATTGGGGATGGGTTTAGGGTGAAATTTTGGCAAGACCGTTGGTGTGGTGAAACATCTCTTGTAGTCAGCTATCCTGAATTGTTTAGATTTTGCCGAGATCAAGAGGTTAGTGTGGCTGAGGTTATGAAGTTTGATAACGGAATCCTGTTTTGGGATGTAAGTTTCTTTAGGGGTGTGCATCCTCGGGAACTAGAGGCACTGGCCAATTTCATGGATACCATATTTGGTGCGTCGGTTAGAAGGCTTGGTGAGGATAAGATGTGCTGGAAATCTGTTAGAGAGAAGGCCTTCACGGTTAGGGATTATTACAATCTCTTAGTGGGCTCTAATGACTATTGCTTTCCTTGGAAAAGCATTTGGAAGCAGAAGATTCCTTCTCGAGTAGCTTTCTTTGTTTGGACTATTGCTTTAGGGAAATGCTTAACGATTGACAATTTACGAAGAAGGAAGGTTTGGATATTAGATTGGTGCTACATGTGCAAGTGTAATGGGGAATTGGTTGATCATCTTTTTCTTCATTGTTCGGTTGCAATGGATATATGGGCTATGGTGTTCGGGTTGTTTGGAGTGAGTTGGGTTATGTCGCAATTTGTAGTGGGGCTTCTAGCATGTTAGCAAGGCAGTTTTGGCCGTCATCGAAATGGGTATATATGGCTTATGGTTCCCCATTTCTTATTGTGGTGCCTTTGCAGGGCAAGAAATAATCGGTGCTTTGAAGATAAGGAGAGATCCATATTAGACTTGAAGCTATTTTTCTTTAGAACTTTAATGGATTGGTTGGCTTCATTACGGAACCAATCCTTTGACCTTTCTTGATTTCTTAGATTCTTGTAATTTTTGTTCTTGATTGTTTGACCCCTTGTACACTCCCTGTGTACTAGAGTGTTCCATTTTTTTGAGATCAATAAACTTTTACTTATCAAAAAAAAAAAAACAACAACGAGATATCGAACTCCGGTGATGCCACTGCTCAGTTGAGAGATCCTCTCTCCCCTCTGGTGAACGCCTAAACCTCTGAACCTGGTTTTTCTCTCTCTTTTGCTCAATAAATTGGGTAAGTTTTCATTACACGTGTGTGTCATGTGATTGACTACCGTGAATTTAAACAGTAAACTAACAAATGGCTCTATTTGGCAATTGTGTGGAGTTTAAGGAGCAAATTGGCTAAAATAAAGTTGAGGGGGTGTCTTGGCTACTGCCTCAAAGTTCAAGGGGGTGTTTGGGCATTTTTCCCTATATATTATATTTAACAATATTTGATGCACAAATTTATACCAAAAACAGAAACAGTATATGACCATTACCAGAAATAGTATATGACCTTCTATTTGGTTTCAATAATGACATAATGAAAGCCAATCAATAGCTTAACACAACCCCTATGACAAAGAAAGACAACTCAAATCAGTAATTTTATTTGGTAGAACAAAATAGTTTATAATTGATATTAAGATATGGTTGTTACTTAATGCTACTAATCACAACAATATAAAGTGAAGTATATAGATTGCTAATCCAAGTATACTCTATTATCCATTAGAAACTGTTAGTAGAAATAGACACATCTATCATCAAAAGGTTAGATAACACACTAATGACATAAAATTAACTGTTAAACGTTAGGTTTAAAACCAACACATGGTATGTGATAAACTAATAAATTTTTTTTTTTTTTAAATGGTTTTCAAAGTGGGATAAGCAAATAAAAATGATGAAAATGGTTGCAAGATAACACCTAACAACCTATGGGGTTTTAAATGAAGACATGTCTCTTATGTTTTAAACCTCTATTGTGATATAGCAACTTATGAATGAAAATTGCATTATAAAAAGCAATTCCTAGAATTAGGTGCATGCAAATAAGAAGATTGAACTAAAATTCAATACCAAGATGCTTGAACATGATTTTACTATCTTACTTGCTCAAAAGTTAGAAACATAATTGTGTTTGGAAGCTCCCAGCAAACCAAAATTAAAAAAGAACCCTCTTTTTTAAATTATATATATAAAAAAAAAAAAACTGTAAAACTATAATGCAGTAAACACCAAAACGCTAAGACCAAGTCCAAGTTCAATACCAATCCCAACACCAATAGTCTATCAAATCAATCAAAATCTCATTGATCCACTATTCTTTTCAATATACATTCAAAAACACTAAGCTGCCTCTAAATCAGACCTATATAACGATAATGTTAATTGTGAAATTTCATTTTATTTTTCTAAATTCTATTTATCGTGGGTAATGTTTTCCAAAATTTTGGTAAATAAATAATTTTTTTAGGGATTTAAAATTTATTATTCAAATTTCTCTCTCTTTAGGAGATTATCATGACAATCAAAATCATCACAAAATTTACTTTAATTATGATTCAAACAATTGGTAAGTACATTCAAATACATAGCAATCAGCACTAATATGAAAATTAACCAGCTCATATCAATTTCAAAAGGACAAAAATATGTTTAAATTAAATGTTAATTGTGAGTTGTGCAAAATACGAAGAAATTGGACTGATTAAATAATGAAAATTTAATGCAATTCTTCTTCTGTTAGTTATCAGTTTCTTGATAAACAGAAGTAAAAGATAAAGAAACACTTTCTCTTGAGGGAAGCTTAGTTTATGGAGGCCCGGCTACCTCAAATTAGTCAGAAATTCTCTTTTAGTTTAGTTTCTTGATTCAGTATGGGTGGTTTTAGAAGTTTTTTTTTATTGAATCTAAGCTGTTTCAGTTGGTGGTTGAGGAAGGTGGGAATTTTTTCTCCCTTCAGATTTTTGAACGGGGAAAATACTACATGCAATCGGTTTTTATGGGTAAGAGTGCAGCACTTTGGTTGATGAGGAGTCTGGAACACATCGTGATTGGGGTTAATCCGACGCAATTCTTTACATTTAGGGAAGGTGATACTGCATACACATTGCAACGGGGGTCCAACTCGTTTGGGCAATATTTATCAGTGACAGAACTTAAGGTAGGTGGGTTGCGGAGAACTATCATTATTCCAGTCGGAAAGTTTCAACAAGGATGGAGAACCTTTGGGATTGAATTAAGAAGAAGATTGGAACCTTCCCAATATGCATTAGGTGGACTGAATTTTGTACCGTATAAGCCTAAGCAGATCCCAAAGTATCTTGCTGCCAGGTCCTTTGTGGAAGCTGTCAAAGCTCCAGTGCAAGCAAGGTCGAAGCCTGCTTAGCAGCCATTCATCAAAGAAAAGGCCAAGGATGGTGTTGTGGAGAAGAGAATAGAGTTTCCAAGAAACAATTCTTGCACACAGGTGGCCGGAAGTTTTCTCCCGTCAGCCGTGGGTGATGGTGTGGGTGGAGAAGGTGGTATTAAAGGTAAGAATATTTTTGAGGCTAAAATCTAGGAAGGAAATAATGTCGGTCTTCCTTTGAAGTTCAATTCAAATTCAAATATTGTTGAGTTTGGAAAGGTGCTTGATTCTAGGAAGTCACGTTGGTTAGGGAAATGGTTGATTGTGGTTGTGAATGAGTTTGGAAAGAGGCGGGTATCTTGGGATGGTGTTAAGAATGGCAAGCAAGCTGGCAAATGGGTGGCAAGGGAGAGTTTTAATGCCCAGAATACGAAACTGGGGCTGGGCCCATCTAATCAAAATGACCAAGGTTCTCTGTTGGGTAGTAAAAACACTGCGTTGGGCCTGGGTTTGTCAAGCCCATCTTCTTTTGAGGCTGGCAAGAGCTCCCTTAGTGGCCCAACTGTTCTGGAACCTTCTGATTAGTACTGTCTCTCTATCCCGAGCCTAGGTAAGAGTGAATGGAATACCACGAAGGAACAGGTGAGCTCAGTGATCTCGCCAAAGACATCGGGGAAGCCTGCGATGTCGTCGGAGGTACACTTGGACAAGACCTCCTCATTAGAAGTGATGGAAGTGGCAGGTGAGGGTGGTCAACACAGTCCGAGACGAGTTGCTCAGCCATCCACCGTGTCGTCTGGACCAGCGACGATGGCCCATGCATCCTACGAGTCGATGTCGGCTGTCGGTGCTGCGAGTGGGTCTCTTAAGCTACCGGCGGTGCACTCGGCCTATGTTTCCTCTATTACAATGTTGGATGTGACGGGTGTAGACAGATTTGGTGGTCCGAGAAGCCAGAATCAGACCAGTGAACCGGTTTCGATCACTACTACCTCGATAGTGTTGGAGTTGGGGAATTTGACACCTCAGGTGGCAACGGAAGGTGGGGATGTGGATTTTGTGGGTTCGGAGGGTTCGGCCACTACTAAAAACGATTCTGATCTTGAGGGAGTGCATATACCTGGCACTACTATTAGTGATTTGGTTGGAGACTTGGATAAGTCTTGGGGTAACTCCAAAGACTGGATGCTACAATTACGTGATGGGCAACAGTTAGTACTGCCATTGTCACTCTATCGTTCTCCAGATGGCATGTCGGTCTGCTCAAGCATGGAGGAAGATTGTGTCCAAGGAATTGCTGCTATTGCTAATGAAGGGCAGAGGGTTAGTTGGGCAGATGAGGGTAAGGGGCTAGTAGAGTCTTCGTATGTGGTGCCTGGGTCAGAGAATGTGATGTGGGAATTGGATGAAAGGTTGATGTCTTGGGAAAGAAGTGGTGAGCCATTAGTTGTGGTACCTTTGGCCACTAAAGGTCCTTTAGAGTCGGTGTCTAGTCCTGTAAAGGAGATTGGGTGTAAGGAGAGTGTTGATAACTCTCAGCTATCACAATGGGTAACCAATAGGATTAAGGCTTTTAAGAAATCTGTGGGCACTTCTTTGGAAGGTTTTGAGGAGCAAATTACAAGATTGTTATTAACTATTAAGGCCAGAAAAAAAGATAAACAGAAACATCTGGTGGGTGATAAGACGAAATTGGTCAAGTCAAGCCAGAAAGGTCAACGGGAGTTGAAAAATTTGATGTCATCTTTGAATGTTGAGTATGGTCTAAATAAATTAAGGAGTGAAAGTATGGAATGGGCTGTTGTGCTTCATCAATGAGTTTGAAGATTATTTCTTGAAATGTAAGAGGGTTGAATGAGCAGGATAAAAGGCTCAGGGTTAGAAATTTGATTAGGAAATGGGGGCCGGATGTGGTTTGTCTTCAAGAAACCAAAATGGGGCTGATAAATAGAGTGGTGATTCGTAGTTTGTGGGGTGGCCAACATGTTGATTGGTCTTACTTAGGTTCTTGTGGAGCTTCCGGAGGGGTGTTATTGATGTGGGACACCTAGGTTGTGAATAAAATAGAGGAAGTAGTGGGGAGATTTTCGGTTTCTTGTAAATTTACAAATGTGTCAGATTAGTTTGTATGGGCTTTTACTGGTGTTTATGGTCTTAATGTGCACCGAGACAGGAGGTTTTTATGGGAGGAACTATGTGGTTTGAACAGCTGGTGGAGTGTTCCATGGTGTGTGGGTGGTGACTTTAATGTGGTTAGGTTTCCTTCCGAACGAGAGGGGTCTACTTCTTTCACTGCTGCTATGCTGGAGTTTTCTAATTTTATTTCGGAACAGGGCCTCATTGATATGCCTTTGCAAGGGGGGACTTTCACTTGGTCAAATTCTCGAGAAGTTGCCTCGAAGGCTAAGCTGGACAGATTCTTATTTTCTGCAGATTGGGAGGATAAGTTTCCAACATTCTCTCAAAGACAGATGTCTAGGATGTGCTCGGATCATTTTCCAATTGTCCTTGAGGGTGGATCTTTTTAGAGAGGGAGTAGGCCGTTTAGATTTGAGAATATGTGGCTTAAGGATGAGGGTTTTGTGGATAGGGTTCGGTCTTGGTGGGAATCCTATCAGTTTCAAGGTGCACCGAGTTTTGTTTTAGCTAATAAATTAAAGCTATTAAAAAATGATTTGAAAAGATGGAATGTGGAGGTGTTTGGTCTTGTTGAAATTCAGATTAAAAAATTGTAGAAGGACCTGAGTTTTCATGTGAATATGGAGGATAGTCGGGGTTTATCAGCAGAGGAAACAGTAGAAGTGGGAAGAATTCGTGATGAGTTAGAAAAAGCTACTCTGTTGGAAGAAATATGTTGGAGGTAGAAATTTAGGGTTCTTTTTGTTAAGGAAGGAGACAAGAATACTAAATTTTTCCACGGTATAGCTAACTCTCACAGGAGGGTTAATTCTATTGATAGGCTTATGATGAATGGGGAGTTGTCTTCGGACCCGGCAGCTATAGCAGATTGTATCTCTCAGTTTTATAGGCAGCTCTATTTTGAGGATGTGGCTCATAGACCTGTCTTAGATGATGTGGATTTTTCTAGTATCTCGGTGGAAGATGCAAATTGGCTAGATAGGCCTTTTGAGGAGGAAGAGGTGTTTGGGGTGATCAATGATTTTAATGGTGATAAGGCTCCTGGCCTGGATGGTTTTTCCATGGCATTCTTCCAGTCTTGTTGGTGTGTTTTGAAAACAGATATTATGGCTGTATTCCACAATTTTCATACTCAGGCAGTGTTTGAGAAGAGTCTTGATGCTTCGTTCCTTGCCCTTATTCCCAAGAAAGTGGATGCTGTGGAGGTAAAGGACTTTAGGCCTATTAGCTTAGTTGGTGGGATTTATAAGATTATTTCTAAGGTGTTGGCTAATTGGCTTCGTAGGGTGGCACATGGGCTTATTTCGGATTCACAAAATGCCTTTGTGAAGGGTAGACAAATTTTGGACTCCGTCTTGATTGCTTCTGAATGTATTGATAGTAGATTGAAGTCAGGAGTTCCAGGGATGCTGTGTAAATTGGATGTGGAGAAGGAGTATGATCATGTGAGTTGGGATTTTTTAATGTATATGCTCCAACGGTGTGGTTTCTCAGAGAAATGGAGAAAATGGATGAGGTATTGCATTTCAACTGTAAAGTTTTCCATTCTGATCAATGGTAGTCCTTCTGATTTTTTTTGGAAGTTCTAGGGGGCTTCGGCAAGGGGACCCATTATCTCCATTGTTGTTTGATATTGTGATGGAGGCATTAAGTCGTATGTTGGATGTGGCTGCCTCCACTGGGCAATTCTCAGGCTTTTCTGTGGGTAGTATGGCTAGTCCTTTAGTGATGGTGTCTCACCTTTTATTTGCAGATGACACTCTAATTTTTTGTGATGCTGAACCTTCTCAGATTGCTAATTTGAGGGCGATTCTTGCTAGATTTGAGGAGGTGTCAGGGCTTTGTATTAATTTGGGGAAATATGAGTTGGTACCTGTTGGTGGGGTGCACAATTTGGAGGCTTTGGTGGGTTTGTTGGGGTGTGGGCAGTCTTCTCTACCCTTGAAATATTTAGGCCTTCCATTAGGTGCTAAGTTTAAGGATTTATCTGTTTGAAATCCTATCCTAGAGAGAATAGAGAGGAGATTAGCAGGTTGGAAGAGACTGTATTTATCTAAAAGGGGTAAGGTGACACTCATTAAAAGCTCACTTTCGTCTTTACCTACATACTTCCTTTCCCTTCTTCCTTTACCGGGTAAGGTGGCAAAGCATATGGAGAAATTACAGAGAGATTTTCTGTGGAATGAGACTGGTGGTGAATCTAAAATACATTTAGCTAATTGGGCCAAGGTCTGTAAGCCTTTGCAAGTTGGGGGGTTAGGTATAAGACGTTTGGGAAGCTTTAATTCTGCCTTGCTAGGAAAATGGTTGTGGAGGTATGGCATGGAGACTGATGCTTTATGGAGGAGGGTTATAGAGGCCAAATATGGGAATATTTGGAGTGGTTGGTGTACGAAAAAGGTGACAAGTCCTTATGGGGTCAGCTTATGGAGATACATTAGAAGTGGCTGGTTGAACTTTTCTAAACTCCTTGTATATGATGTGGGGGATGGTACTAGAGTAAAATTTTGGAAGCATGTGTGGTGTGGGGATTGTACTTCCAAGAGGCCTTTCTGGAGCTTTATTGTCTTAGTAGGTCAAAGGATTCCTCGGTGGCTAAAGTTATGGGTTGGTCTACTGGGAGGTTTCACTGGAATGTGCAATTTCGTCATCCACCACAAGATTGGTAAGAAGAAGCCTTTGATCGGTTTATGGGGTTGGTCTATTCTTCGACAGTGCGGGGTTTTGGCCCAGATAAGGTTTGTTGGAAGCCTGCAAGGAATAGAGGTTTTGAGGTTAGAGGATATTATAGTTCCTTCTACCCTTCTACTCTTGTTTCCTTCCCATGGAGAATGATATGGCAATCGAATGTTCCTCCAAGGGTGGCTTTCTTTTCTTGGTCTGCTTCCTTAGGTAAGATCTTAACAACAGACAACCTTCGTAAAAGACGTGTGTTAGTGCTTGACTGGTGCTATATGTGTAAGAGATGTGGGGAGTCGGTGGATCATCTTCTACTTCATTGCCCCATAGCTTGAGAGTTGTGGTCTATGGTTTTTTGCTTATTTGGTATTCAATGGGTTATGCCTCATAATATTCTTGGGTTGTTTGAGGCTTGGCAAGGGAAGTTTGCGCGACATCGTCACATTGATGTTTGGAGATTAGTGCCTCATTGCTTAATGTGGTGCATTTGGCGTGAAAGGAATGCGAGGAGCTTTGAGGATTGTGAACGTTCTTTGCTAGAGATTAAGTCTTTTTTCTTGCACACTCTCTTTGAATGGAGTGTGGTCTTTTCTCATTTTTCATGTTCTTCTTTTCCTATTTTTCTTGATCGTTGTACTTTGGTCTCTTGATTTGTGCCCCCATAGTACATCCCCAATGTACTCGGCTTGGCACTTTTTCTATTTTTAATAATATCCTTACGTTACTTATAAAAAAAAAAAGTTATCAGTTTCTTGAGTGTTGGTTGTAAATTTGGAATAAATGGGTTAGGCCAAGTGCCTTAAGCTCAAGAGGCAATCAACCACAACATGCTGTACAATTATTTCCAGACTTAAATAATAAGTATTTGCATTAAGTGAATAAAAATTATATTATAACATAAAAAATAAAATTTACAAAATGGAAACATAAGAATAGAGTATCTTAGAAGATTACCTTTTGTGATTTACTCTCCACATCTTTGCAAAATTGAACCACCAAGTCAGAGATTCAAAGTCCTGCAGCAGGACAAACATAAAACATAAAGCCATCCAGATTTGAAAATCTATGAACTGCTTATTCAGATATCTGTAAGACGTTTGGACTTTATAGATCATTAGCTTTATATAAGTACATGAACACACCAGGCAATAAGTTTTAATGGGTCTAAACTTTAAACAATGAAAAACCATAAAACAAACCTTTTTTTTTTCTCATTCATCTCCCAAAGTGTTGCCGCCAAACGATGCAAACTTCCTTTTCCAAGGTTTGTAAGCCACTAAGAGCTTATCTACTTATTTAAATCCTGCTTTGCCAATTGCATTTAAGAATGCTAACTGCTTGGTGGCATCTAAGAGTGTGTAGGAAATGGAATCCCTAGAGCCGAAGGCCAAATTCTGTCGCCTTGTGAGTGATTTCTGAGAAACCTGAAAGCACAATAACTCATCAGAACAAATAAATAAATAAATAAATATCATAGATAAGGAACTTCCAATATGTGAAAAACCTTGATTTATTGACTTTGGATGGCTATCGTGTTCTCCCTTCCATTTAAGATGTAAAAACTTCCTACATGTTCAAATCCCCCCACCCCAATCTGATGAAATAAAAATTATTATGCAATTTTTTTTAATTGGCAACTTACACACCCCGTGGATCTTTGAACCACAACCTTACCTAGTTATTGGCATAGATTATTGCAAAATGGCTACAATGTCTATATAGCACAATAATGCAAACGGGAGTTGATTCTCCACATAAAGCATCAAAATTAGCCCCCGTCAGCAGAGGTATTTGCTTCTCCTCTATATTAGTTTGTGCCTTTGTGGTTCTTGCTGTGAGTGGATTTGAGTTTTGGGTTTTGATTTTGGGGGAAGGAGATGGTTGGATCATCACATGAGAGGATCTACGAAGAGAGAGGAAGTATCAGATTTTTTTTTGGGGAGGAAGAGAGTATTTTTTTTATATATTTTTAATATTTGTTGATGTGGAAAAATGTGGGAGCTCCAAATCATCTTCCGTGGCAAGCTCTAAAGAAGTCAAAAAAGAGTCAAACATTGGTTAGAGGCTTCGGTTTTATAGTATATAAACAAGTCGCTAACCCGTGCTATGTATGGGATAGCTATTAAATATGAGTTAGAAAATTATTCTAATCACACACACAACCTTCTCTCTTTTTTATTTTTTGATAAGTAAAGGAAATTTTATTCAAGAACTTAATAATGAGTCACCCGAGTATACAGGAAGTATATGGCAAGCTCTAAGGAAGTTAAAAAAGAGTCAAACATTGGTCAGAGGCTTCGGTTTTATAGTATATAGACAAGTCGCTAACCCGTGCTATGCACGGGATAACTATTAAATATGAGATAGAAAATTATTCTAATCGCACACACAATCTTCTCTTTTTTTCTTTTTTTTTTGATAGGTAAGAAAAAATATATTCAAAAAATTGCTAGATGCAAATTAGCACCAGCATATCAAAAGTACAAAAAAGATGGAAAAGCAAAAAACATAAAAAGACATTAATTACAAAGAAAGAGAGCTAAGGAATAGAGGAAGAGAGTCACTAGATGTGAGTTCCCAAGCCCTAGCCCAATCAAACAGGGACCCAAAAAAGAGAGCAAGCATTTGATCCTCAGATTTATCCAAATTCTCAAACGTTCGCCGATTGCGTTCCTTCCAAATACACCACATCAAACAGAACGGAACTAAGTTCCAAAAGTAAGATGAATGCTTCCCCAACCAATTCCACCAACTAAATAGAAAATCTGACACCGTACATGAGGGAACCAATGAAATCCCAAAAATCCTAAAGACAAAGCACCACAATCGATAAGCCTTTCCACAATGTAACAACAAATGATCCACTATCTCACCACAACAACGACACATAATGCACCAGTCAATAAAATCAAAGCCTCTAAGCTGCAAGTTATCACTCGTGAGGATCCTATCCCATGCGGCTGTTCGAACAAAGAAAGAGGCATGCCGAGGTGCCTTAACCTTCCAAATACCTTTCCATGGAAAAACAATGGAAAAAGAGCCATGTAACTTATGATAATATGAGCGGATAGTAAAATCCCCGTTTTTTGTCAACTTCCATCTCAACTGATCACCATCAGTCCCTGAAGGTAAATTGGCTGCCAAGAATCAAAAGAAATCAACCACCACATCTGCCTCCCAATCATTAGGACCTCAATTGAAACGAACATCCCAAGTTCTCCCATCCCCTGCTCCTTGACATATCAAAGATGATTCTACGGAAGCCTCTCTGTTTGCAGCAAAATTGTACAAGACTGGAAAAGTCAATTGGAGAGAAAGATTTCCACACCACCTGTTAGTCCAAAATTTCACTCTATCCCCCACCCCAACCTTATACTGGACATTTTTGTTGAAAACTTCCCAGCCCTTCCGGATACTTCTCCACAAACCACAACCATAAGCACTCCTTCCCAACTTAGAGGTCCATCCCCCCTTCCCATTCCCAAATTTCAAAGCTACCACCCTCCTCCAAAGCCTATTCTCCTCGATCCCAAAACGCCAAAGCCACTTTCCTAGCAAGGCTTTATTGAAAGTGGTCAATTTCCTAATACCCAGGCCACCATTAGCAATAGGCATACACACCTTGTCCCATCCCAATAAATGAGTCTTAGGGTCTCCCCATAGGATATCCCATTGGAGCTTCTCAATTTTGTTTGCCACATGTGTAGGGATGGTGAATAGAGATAAAAAATATGTGGGAAGGTTGGATAGTGTGCTTTTAAGCAATGTCATCCTACCTCCTTTCGACAAATACAACTTCTTCCACCCAGCTAGCTTCCATTCGATTTTTTCCAAATAAAGGGGGACTTATGGGACACCCCCAACGGCATACCAAGATAAGTCATTGGCAAGGTCCAACCTTACAACCCAATATCTTTGCCAAAGCATGCACATTATTTACCTCCCCTATAGGAACCATTTCACTTTTAGCTACGTTAACCTTTAAACCAGTCACAGCCTGAAAACAAAGTAACAGCAATCGAACATGTAGGACTTGCTCCACCTCTGCATCATAAAACAAAATAGTATCATCCGCAAACAGCAAATGTGAAACACTTTCCCCTCTGCCCCTCTACCATCCGCCCTAAAACCACGCAGTAAACCTGCACCCTCCATTCTCTTCACCATCCTACTAAACACCTCTATCATAACTAAAAATAATAAGGGAGACAACAGATCCCCTTGTCTCAAACCTCTAGAGCTACCAAAGAAGTTAGTTGGGATCCCATTTACCAACACAAAAACTGCACTGTAGAGATACAGGTTTGAATCCAGCTACACCATTTCTCCCCAAAGCCCATTTTCTTCAACAACTTCAGAAGTGCCTCCCAATTCACATTGCCATAAGCTTTCTCAATATCTAACTTACAAATCACTCATGGAATCTTACTTTTCATTCTACTATCAACACACTCATTGGCAATGAGAATTGAATCAAGGATCTACCTACCTCCCACAAAACTATTTTGAGATTTAGATATCAGTTGATCTAACACCACTTTCAATCTATTTGCCAAAACCTTGGCCAAGATCTTATATAAACTCCCCACCAAACTTATAGGTTTGAAATCACGAATGTTAGAGGCATCATTCTTCTTAGGAATCAAAGCTATAAAGATAGCATTAAGAGATTTCTCAAACTTACAGTGTTGATAGAACTCTTCAAAGATTGCTAAAACATCTCTTTCTACTACTCTCCAGCAATGATGGAAAAAGGCCATAGAAAAGCCACCTGGACCTGGAGCTTTATCCCCTTCCATATCTCTGACCATTGATAAAATCTCGTCCTTCTCAAATCTCCTCTCCAACTCCCCTATTTGATCAAATTCCAATCCTTCCACAAAAGGTTTCCACTCCGTAGAATCCTGATACAGAGTTTTTATAAAATTGAACTACCTGAGCAGCCACTGCTGCTCCTTCCTCATAAATCACCCCATCCACTTCTAAGAAATTCAGATGGTTATACCTTCTATGAGAATTGGCCATCTTGTGGAAGAACTTAGTATTATTATCTCCCTCCTTAAAGCATAACATACTCGATTTTTGTCTCCAAGAGATCTCCTCTAGAGAAATAAGATGCTTTACCTGTGATCTCACTTCATTTTTCTCATTTCTCTCTGTCTCAATGAGTCTGAGAACCCCTTCCGTAGCATCTAATAACTCTAAAGGCCCCAATAATTCTTTCTTCCTGCGCCTAACATTGCCAAACTCTTGGCAATTCCACTGAATAATGTCTTCTTTCAAAACTTTCAATTTTTTAGCAAACACATAACTAGGTGTACCCAAAAAAGAATGGAGATTCCACCATGAGTCTACTCTATCAACAAACCCGTCCGACTTCAAACACATATTCTCAAACCGGAAGGGACTTTTTCCCCTTGCCTTACCCCTTGCCTCCAGGAGAATTGGGAAATGATCTGAAACTGGTCATGGTAGAATCCGTTGGGTCACATCCGGAAAGTATTGCTCCCAGTCATGTGACACTAGAGCCCTATCGATCCTAGACATGGATGGCTGGTCAGTACCACTAGACCATGTATAACTCCCTCCCTCCAACGGCAAATCTATCAATTTTAAATCTTTAATAAATTTAGAAAATTTTTCCATAGCCGGAGTAAGCCTAGACTCACCCCTTCGTTCACTAGGAAAACAAACAATATTAAAATCTCCAAAATAACACCAAGGAACATTCCAATACTGCTGAATACCCACCAACTCATCCCACAAATCACCCGTCAAATTGTTATCATTTGGGCCATACACCCCTGAGCATGCCCAAATAAAACCATCCACACCTTTCCACTGAACTGACATAGAAAACGAGCCCACCAAAACTTTCAATTTTTCTAAAACCCTCTTATCCCACATAATCAAGACCCCACTAGCCGTCTGATCAGCATCTAAAGCCACCCAATCCACCTACAAACAGCCCCAAATACTGCAAACCAGCTGCCTATCTATGCCAGCAAACTTTGTTTCTTGAAGGCATACAACATCACACTTCCACTCACGTAACAAGTTTCTCACTACCAGACGTTTCTGGGAGTCATTCAAACATCTAACATTCCATGAAACCATTTTCAGCTTTATAAAGACTTTTATGGCCCCACAACTGTCTCTACCACACTTCCACCACACTATCTCCCATCATAGTTAACCGTTGAAATTAAATTCCTCGACTCTCTTTTCCCTTTACCCGTGGAGAATGCTACTTTTTGGTTAGCAGCTGCTTTCTTCCACTACTGGTTAATAACCGCCATCTCCCTTTCTAACCTTTGAAGATAAGCAATACACAGCTTTTCATGACGATTCATAGAAATCCCAATCACTTTACTTAAACCTGGGATTTTGTTCTTCACCCAATTAGAGACACCAGCGTACCACCATATCTAACACCTTAGAATCGTTGTGCACTTCCATTGACAAGTCCAACCCTGGAGGGATAATAGTAAGCAGTGGATTACAATCTGCAAAGTTCTCCTCCTCACCCGAAACCACTTCTGAGAAAGCCACTTCCTCCACCGTCGAGCCACCCAAAACAGATAGGCCACAATCTGAATTCGGTTCCATCAACACTAAATTGGGCTGACCAATCTCACCCACATCTATCGACATAGTGCCCTTGTTGTCCGCCCCTTGAATCAAAAGCACACTACTTTCACTTCCAACTTTATCCACACTCTTGACACCAAAATCAACTAACCCCGCAACCGATAGTCTCTTAAGGATATCTACCAAGAAAATACCCTTCGAGAGTTGCGAATTTGCCATGTCGGTCTTACCCGGAACCATCATGGAGTCATCGGAGCTGAACCCATCAAAGGATCTGCCATTTAATACCATCTGAGCCATTGCAAGACCGACAGAGTTAAACCCAGCAATAATCTCCATCAGCGCCACCATAGGACCATCGAAACTAGTCCCAACCTCCAACCCATCCACCGCGGGGCTGTCGGAGCTTTTCCCATCAAGACAACCACTGTTATACTCCATCAGCTTTGCTGTAAGACCATCGGAGTTGATCCCAACCCCTATCTCAGCCACCGTGAACCTGTCGGAGCTGATCCCATCAAAACAGTTGCGACTAATGAGCATCGGAAGCTGTACCTGTCGCTCTTACTCCGCAACAGTGGGCAACAAAGACTCGGGCTTGTCTGAAGGAGCTAAAGTTGATGTCTTCAAGTGGGTCAGGGGTGTTGGGCTAGTCAGAGAAGAAGGCTCACCCATTTCGTAAATTCTTGGGCCTGAAAATCACGTTTCATTAGACTTATTAGAGCCCAAACCATTTTAGGCCAGTGGGATTCAAGCTTTGAGTCACAGTGGGTTTGCTTGCTCCTCGTGGAACCCACTTAAAGGATTTTGGTCCACCTTTGTTATAATCCCATGAAACCCTCCTTTTTCCTTTCTCACACACCTCTACAATCAAACATTTCCCTGTCCAGCATGTATTCCTTAACTCATACAACATACCCTAATCAAATTCTTTTGAATTTGAATTAAACCTTAACGGAAGCCTCAACTTATTTCCTGCCGAGATTTGCTCTCCTATATTAATATCCCCATTAATGCTCCGGGGTATCACATCTCCTCCACTAGCCGCTAACGGGCAAGGATTGGCCACCGGTTTACTACTCAGCACCATCTTTGCATGGTCTAGATCCGACACCACCATCTTCTCCTCTCCTAACTGTGTCATCTTCCCCTTGTCTATGGTACCTATCTGCTTTAGCTGCTTCCTATCCTCTGCTTCTCCATGATAGCCTTGCACAGCTTCAGCAAAAGTTCTAGAGTTTTGAACCTCCAAATTATGCCTATGCACTTGAGGAAATTATATTCAAGAACTTAAAAATGAGTCACTCGAGTATACAGGAAGTATACAGCCGGGGACCGACATAATCAAATACATAAATTACAAGCATCCATCAAATCATAGACCAAAGAAATAGAATGACTTCCTATGATAGACATCCAATCCGATAGAGTTTTAAAGAAGAAAAGTTTTAAACCAGCTATAGTCCTTTCAGAACCTTCAAAACACAGGTTGTTTCTCTCCCGCCAAATGCACCACATCAAACAATGAGGGACAGCCATCCAAATAACACCATTACGATGATAACCAAAATTTCCTTGCCAACAAGCAAGGAGCTCCACTACAGTCTTTGGCATCACCTAGTGGATACCAAACAACGTGAACACCATAGACCACAATTCACAAACAATAGGACAATGTAGTAAAAGATGGTCTACCGATTCTCCATTACTTTTTCACATATAACACCAATCTAGAATCAACACCTTCTTCTTACGTAAATTATCAATAATCAAGATCATTCCTAAAGCTGTAGTCCAAACAAAAAATGCAACTCTAGAGGGAACCTTTTGCTTCCAAATACTTCTCCAAGGGTAGAATTGAGTACATACACCCAACAAAGCCTGATAGTAACTGCTTACCTCAAAACCCTTGCTCTTAGTAGGTGTCCAACACATCTTATCCTCACCAATACCTCTCAATGAGACTCCATATATAACATTCCAAAAAGCAGACAGAGAATCTGATTCCCTATCATGAATTTCTCGCAGGAATTCTAAGTCCTAAAAAAGAACCCCGTTAGGAAATTGCATGAGATCAGCCACATAAACCTCCTTATCATTACTGATTCTGAATAAATCTGGAAAACACATACTCAAAGGATTATCCCCACACCAAACATCATGCCAAAATTTCACTCTAGTCCCATCTCCAATTTGAAACTGAATGTAGAGAGAAAAAGTAGACCAAAATTTCACTCTAGTCCCATCTTCTCTTTTTCTTCCCCAATTTTCATACACTACCAACTCTATCTCAGGCTTGAACTCAATATAATTTCATTTAGTTTTGTGTTGCATAGGATTAAATGTGTTTTGTTTCCTATGTTGAGGCTCCTTTGTTACAACTGCCAACTCTGTCTCACGCTTGAACTCAATATAATTTCATTTAGTTTTGTGTTACATAGGATTAAATGTGTTTTGCTTCCTATGTTGAGGCTCCTTTGTTACTGTTAATGTGTATTTCTAAGTTCTAATAGTTACATTGTTGTATTTCTTATATATCTCTCTACCTTTATCCCATAACATGTACCACAAACTATATGATACATGAGAAAGAAACATAATTCATTGACCAAACATCCATTCAGCAAAAAAGGAAGACCAAACAAACACCTAATTAATCGTGGCAAAAGCTGATAAGGCATTTACAACAAAATGTGATTTGTGAATCATCTAAGATAACCTAAGACTTTACAAATGTATACGTAGTCCTAGTGCAATACTAACTACATTAATATCTGCTAACAACTACTGATTAATTATTACAGTATGTCAATGAGTATTTCAACACTAAATATAGCAGCAACACTTGATTGATGCAGCCATAATGCTACAGTAGCTCATCATTCTCTGCAATTTAGAACATGCGAATCATGAGTGGAACACACTATGAAGGTCTGAATTAAAAGCCTAAAAGTATATTTAAAACAATTAGACCTTTTAGTGATAATTTGAACTCTAGTAGAATAACCTACTAATAATTTCAAGAAATTGATTCCTAGAAGACATTTTCTAAACCTAAAAATAAGTTTATCAAAAAGAAAAATAAAATAGGGAGCACCAAAAAAAAAAAAAAAAAAAATATATATTTATATTCAATTGAAATTAGAAGGAAAAGTTTTATGTACATATGTTGTTCAAGTTTTGTACACTTTTTGGCAGTAAAATACATAATTATATGGTTAGATTCAGTATAAGAGATGTTGTCACACCAAATTTCATACCAAAAGCTCATTCTTGCATCATGTTTCAACTCATTCAAAGTGCTAACTTAAATTCTTTAACTAATAACTCCCTTTCTAGAATGGCTAATAATAATTTTTAAGCCAGTTGCTCTCTGTTAGAAGTAGAAGCAAACAACATTGTACTATGTTGTTGCCAGCTTAAAGATGCCAACATCAAGTGATTTTCCATATTGAATATGTTCACTTTAAACTAATAACTCCAACCAAGGAATGTAATGTTGAAATCTCAATTATATTAAAGAGTAAACCAAATAATTCTAAAACCAAATTGCAGAAAAACTCCATTATTTTTTTGAATAGACCAATAGTCAATAAGTTTTAGCCCCTAGCTGAAACTCTTAGGTTACTCTAGAACCCAAATTCATCAATGGCTTGTTATTGAATAGAATTACAGAAATAACAAAAAACTTCTACAAAATCCTACTTATACCTTCTCTTGGATACTAAAATTAATAGAAAGAAGAGAATTTTAATTCTTACCCATGCTTTAGATAATTGAAAATTTAATCAAGTTCCTTGCCATTTGATTTGTAGAAAAACAACTTAAGTAACTCTGTACAAACACCAAGACAGCTACATAAACTATTTGCAACTATTGAATCTAATCCTAGTTGCTAACCCGGGCAATGCACGGGATAAAATCTTATGAAAGTATAGTTTATACATATATTAGTTAAAAATGAATAAAAATCAATATTTACAACATGAAATATAGATACACATATTTTGAAAAAAATAACCAAATTGTATATATATTTTTTAAAGATGAAACAAAAGGCACACTATTTATATTTCTACCATATTTAAACTTTTACGAAATATGGAACAACAAAACACCACAACAATATTGACAAATAGTAATTTCTAAGTTTCACTGAGACTTTTAGGGGGAAAAAAGCAAATAAAGTAATATAAAAATAACATTCTATAACACAAAGTATTCATCTAACAAAACAAAGACGTACATAAGAATAAAAAATCAAGATATTTTAGTGACATCCATTACCTCTTAGCTTCCTTTTAGCATTTACTCAATTTGTAAAAACTTTAGGTTCTTCATAAAATATTACACAAACAATACCAAAAAAAAAAAAAAAAAAACCATGCTATGCACAGGATAGTTTAACAAAATTTAAATATTTACTTAAAGAAATAATTGCTTTTTATTTTTTGATGGGAAGAAATAATCACTTGGAAACGAATAAAGCTTCACCTTCTACTCATAACAATGGAAATCTTGAGATGAAATAATTCAACTAAACATAAAACAAAGCTTGAGATAACCCAGAAACTTAAATTCTATTTAAACACAAATAATAAAAAAAGGTCTCCAGACAAAGAATAAATCTAGGTGGAATCAAAGCAGAAGAACACTGGGGCAGTAAGGATAAAGAAATACAGCCCATGGTTACTTTTGCCATATAGAAAAATCAGAACTTACAGATTTTAAACAGTTTAGATTCAGCTGTTGTGCTTTTTTATCTTTTTCTTGGTCCAGGAAGGACCTGGTTGGTTTGTCAAATTGACAGACCAGCGAGAGGTAGATTAAAAAAAAAAGAAATAAGTTTTAAGGCTAGTTTATGAATGAATCTTGTTTCTTTCATAGATCCTGACTTTTAATATTTCTGTCCAATTTTTCTGTTGTGAATTACCTTCTTTTTTCATACAAATTAATTGTGTTGATCTTGAACATCCAAGGAGCTCAGATCTTTTGGTGTTTTTGACCACACAATATTATTTAAATTTTACTTTTAGGTATTTTTATTATTATTTGTTCTTCTATTTTTTATTGAAAGGAAGACAAATACAATTTGATCATATTATTATTTTCATGCAAGTAAAAAAAATGAGTCAACATGTACACCAATTAACCCGATTCACTTACAACCCGTTTAGGACGATTTATTTCTAACCCGATCCAAATTTGATTTGTAATCCATTTGAACCACACCCGACCTGTTTGCAAAATGCCAGGTCTAATATTTTTCTTTTACAATTCACCTATTCTTTTTTATTATTCCTTTTATTTTATTTTGGCAAACCTCACGTGGTGGAAGGAACTGTTGAGTTTGGGGCATCAGTATTTAGTATTACTTTAGTTTAGATTTTCACGGGTGTCAAACTTCTTTTGGAACATAACACATCCTACATTGAAAAAGATTATGTAGAAGCAACCAAATCTGTGCAGAGTCATGAGCAGTGTGGTCATATCTAGGATATCCCAGAAAATCTTTTGATGGAGGACTGAACAATCACATTTACGGTGCGCTTTTTCATCTTTTTCTTGGTCCAAGAAGGACCTGTTAGCTCGTCAAATTGAGAGACAGGCAAGAGGTTGATTAAAAAATAAATACGAGAGGGGAGCATATATATTTAATAGAAAGAAATAAATCAGATTTACAAATTAAAAAAAAAAAATGCTGATGTGTAAAATTGTGGAGAGGTTCACCAAAAGTCAAAGGCTTCGGTTTTATAGTATATATAGATAAGTGTACCTTGCATTGCTTCAATTTTATTTGTTTGCTTCAAATTGGTTATTTGACCTGTGTTAACAATGGGGGCATAATCAATATTTTTCTTTAGTAATACTGTATTTTGTTTCATATAAATTTGCTATTGATTTTTCAAAGTTTGATAAGTTGATGTCCTCATTTTGTGCCACTTTTTGCATCTTGTTTTACTGATGCTGTCCAGGGTACAATCCTAGATTCATCTAAATAACAATTGTAATAGATTTTTTCTGTCTGTTCCAAAATTTTCAGGTTCCATCAGTATATATTTTTTAATACAATTCCCCCTTCTGATATTCTCGTTTCTAGGTTGAAACTAAGCTTGCATATTTGAAGGCATGATGTGTACAGCATACACTGAAAGATTGCGCTCATGAGGTTTTCTAATCTATGAAACTCTTAGGTTACTCCATTATTTTTTAAGTAACTCTGTATAAACACCAAGACAGCTACATAAACTATCTACAACTATCTAATCAAATACATTACAATTAAAACCCTAAGTGGGTTTGAAAGAAAACAAAGGCGGATGCTTATAGATGTTTAAGTTCAACAACCTATGTAAACAGATTAAATGGTTAGGACTGCCCATTGATTAATCATAAAAATAAACTAATCAAGATATTCAAAACCCTAAGTAGGAGTGGAAAAATTAAGAAGCAATTTGAATCTATACATCTACCAAAATTGAAAACCCAAAGAGTGAGAGAGAAAAACCTGAATTACTAGTGTTCCAAAGAGAGAAAGAAAGAGAAAAGCTTCAAGCAAAGCCATCCGTGCAAATGGGTGGAAGTGGAGAGTTGTCTCTTAGGTCAATCCATCATAGATTGGTTGTTGTTAAGGCCTTTTTTAGTTTCTTGTGTAGTCTTCGGATCTCAATGGTGCTGTGGAGCCTCTCTGCCAAGCCCTTCTAATGGCATTGTGTAGTCATTCTCATGTTTGTGTTTTCCATGGGGAAACAATGGAGAGGCTGAAAGTCAGAGGCTTCAGTTTTATAGTATATATAGACTAGCTTGTCACCCGTGCAAATGCATGGGATTTTTATTTAAATTTTTTTTATAATTGTTGGTTGTTTGTTTATAGCATCATTAAAAGTACTCTTCTTTTTATATAACATCATCAAAAGTAAATCATACTCCATCACAGTAATGTATAAAGTCATGTTAATGGATGCCCTTAGGGCAATTGTCAATAAATCATATTAGAAAAATTTTAACATAACTTTTATGGGAAATATAAAAAGCTGTAAACAAAATCAATTTTTTTTTTTAATCATTTTCCCATAAAATATTTCTAAAAATAGTTCCTAAACCAATGCCCTTAGGGCATTTTTTAACATTTCCCTAATATATATTAACAAAATTTGAATAAGGGGAAAAAAATTAAACTTATAGTAGAGGAAAAACAAATGCCTTTCTTCATAACATCATAAAAATTTATTCATGGCTTAAAATAACATTTATAATCCTAAAATAAACCAAAAGTCAAATAGTTTAAACCCTTTGTTTATGGACTTCATGCTTTCTTTGTTTAAAGTCTTATGGGTCTAATGTTGTAAGCAACCAAGCCATTGAGGATTTTTTTGCATACCTGGACATATTAGAAGATTCAAAACAAAATGATAATGTTAAATTGATTCCAAATGAAGAACACCTACAAATGCGAAATTAGTTCTACCATCTAAAATCTAAATCACATGAATGAGTGTTAGATAGCTTATCATTTCTTTTTCCTTTAAACACGTCTAATAAAAATTTCTAAATTGAATTTTTACTTATAAAAAAAAGCCCAATAAAAAAAAAACATAGGAAAATATCAATTAGAATATAATAATATTTTTCTTGTCTTTTAATAAGATGTTGCCGAATTTCCATGGAGATTATCAATAATTCTACTTCTACTCTTGTTCTTTGTTTGCTAAATGAAAGATCTAAGAGTAGACAAAAGAAAATTTTGGTAAAAACCCAAGTAGAAGATACTAAAATTGATAAGGCTAATGTACATGTATGTTCAGCTGTTTACCAATTGTAAGGCGTCTACCTACTACCATTAAAAAAAATTAATAATAATAATAAAAATAAATTGTCAATCATTTGTGGTAGTGATGTAATACAGAGGAGAATTAAATGACTTCAACAATTTTAATAACAATCTGCAATCTAGAAGAAAATCTAGCCAATGTCAATTGGAGAATTCATTTGGGCATTTATACTATTGTAACTTGCACTATGAGCTTAAGGAAAAAAAAATTATTTTTATGTAAAGCATTCAATGTAGCTTGTACTCTTTTTCTTGCCCACTTAAAGGAGGCAATTGAAAGATATTTTAGAAAATACATAGAATTGGAAGTCTAATGAAAAAATAAAAATAAAAACCCTCATTGTCTCTAATCTAACAAACAGTAAATTATCATATTTTAAATTCCCCAAATTTTATCATGATTTTAATTGCATTATTTATTTTACAAATTAGGAAACATTAGAGATACCTGGCCTGACGAACTTTGCTACATCTGCTAACATTGATATGTTTTCTTGTCTAATGCATTTATCTTGTGTACAAAAGAAACCATTTTGGAAGATCGAAAAAAGAAAAGAGCAACAAAGGAACAAAAATGATGGAAATGTGAAGTCAAGGCTTGGAAGTTTGGGTGTGTGTGTGTGTGGGAAATATGAGTGAAAATTCCTCTAATAGGCATAAACTAAAATATATGCTTCATTGCTACAGGCTGCAACATATGTAAAGTTTGACCACTCCTTAACTAGTTATGAGATGCAAATGCCCCGTAGTAACAAAAAAGCAATTAAAAAAAATTTTGTTACAAAAATGTCGAATTCACGCAGTTAGCCTATATTGATGTAACTGATTTCCAAAGCATTTTGTCAAATGAATAGGATACATAAACATATATAATTTTTTAGTGAATTGAAACACCAGCCAAATCCCCAAAATGGTCATATCATCCACAACAAAAAAATGTCCCACTACCCAAACACAAATCCACAACTACCCAAAGTATTCCAACCACAAACCAGAATAAATCCATTGGAAAAATGTTTAAAATAATAATAATAATAATAATAATAAGAGAAAAACTCCATTTGGTTAAAATGGGCTACTGTTTGCACTCCCATTTCTTTGAGTGGCTTGGGGATAAGGAAGGTAAGACTTTTTAATGAAGTTTTGCTTGAGAAGTGGCTATAGAAATTTGGGATGGAGAAGGCTGCCCTTTGGAGGCAAGTGATAGAGGTGAAATATGGCTGTGGATGGGGTGGCTGGTGTACTAGCCTGTTAATGGTCCATATGGTGTTGGCTTGTGGAAAAATATTAGTCGGGGATGGCCTTCTTTTTCTCGCCACATTCTATATGATATTGGGGATGGGTCTAGGGTGAAATTTTGGAAAGACCGTTGGTGCGGTGAGACATCTCTTGCAGTCAGCTATTTTGAATTGTTTAGATTTTGCCGAGATAAGGAGGCTAGTGTGGCTGAGCTTATGAAGTTTGATAATGGAGTCATGTTTTAGGATGTAAGTTTCTTTAGGGGTATGCATTCTTGGGAATTAGAGGCACTAGCCAGTTTCATGGATACCATCATATTTGGTGCTTCGGTTAAGGGGTTTGGTGAGGACAAGATCTGCTAGAAACTTGATAGAGAGAAGGGCTTCATGGTTAAGGATTATTATAGTCTTTTAGCGGGCTCTAATGACTATTGCTTTCTTTGGAAAAGTATTTGGAAACAAAAGATTCATTCTCAAGTTGCTTTCTTTGTTTGAACTACTGCTTTAGAAAAATGCTTAACGATTGACAATTTACGAAAAAGGAAGGTTTGGATTTTGGATTTGTGCTACATGTGCAAATGTAATGGTGAATTGGTTGATCATCTTTTTCTTCATTGTCTGGTTGCTATGGATCTATGGGCTATTGGGTCTAGTTTGTTTAGAGTGAGCTAGGTTATGCCACAATCTGTGGTGGGGCTTCTAGCATGTTGGCAAGGTAGTTTTGGTCGTCATCGAAATGGGTATATATGGTTGATTGTTCCCCATTGCTCATTGTGGTGTCTTTGGAGGGAGACAAATAGTAGGTGCTTTAAGGATAAGGAGAGATCCATATCATACCTGAAGCAATTTTTCTTTAGAACTTTAATGAATTGGTTGGCTGCTTTGCGGAACCAATCATTTTTTTTCTTTTCTTGATTTCCTAGATTCTTGTAATTTTTGTTCTTAAATTGTTTGACCCCTTGTACACTCCCTGTGTACTAGGGTGTTCCTTTTTCAATATCAATAAACTTATTACTTATCAAAAAATATAAGCAGAGAAAAACTCACCTTATATAAGAATATAACCGACATAAGTAACGTTTAGGATTGTTGGGGAGAGAAGAAGCCAAGCAATGGAGAGTGTGGCAGGAGGCGGTCTTAAGATTTCTCTCTCTCTCTCTCTGCCTTATGGGGTTTCTCTTTGCAATTGAAAGTGGCAGGAAACCGGACATTGGCTAAAAGCTAGCTCTACCGTGGTGGTGGCACTACATCCATAACTATCTCAAATAATATCACGGTCCTTCTGGCAGCCAAGGCTACCACGACTTCAAAGCTGTTAGGAAATACAATTTCCTGGCTCATTGGGATTCAGCTGGATATGCCAATGAACTTAAGGGACAAGTAAACAATAATTATTAGAATCATATTGTACCTATTCTGTAGAAAAGAAGTAAAGTACATAAATAAAGCATCTTTGCAGTTTTTTTTAATGTAAACTATCAGAAATTTTTTATTAAGATCTTTGAGTGTATTCTACGGTGTGAAACTCAAAGAATAGGAGGTGTCCTCCAACCAAACATGGTCTACTAAATGAATTACATGCAAAACCTGCCAACTTAATAGCAACCACAATCATTGTTTTGTTAATGCAATTCACACACCAGCAACCACAAAGCTACAACAACAAAACACGTCTGCAATTGTCTACCATTAAAACAAAAGTTTATAGTACCTAACCCTGGTAATTATGCAGACAGAGTGATAGGCAATAATAAATTTGATAAAAAAAAAAACTAAACAATAACCTTTTTGTAACTCTTCAACCATTGTTCTTATCTAGCAGTTACAGGCTTCTCTCCCTGCACATGTTCACAAACACTTTTACTCTAGGTCTTAAACTTCCATTTTAAGTTCCTAACTCTAAATTTTGTTTCCAATATATTAACTTATAAGTTATAACACTATTTTCTCAGACCTGAAAAAATAAAACAAAAATTGCCATATAATAACTTGCAGATCACCTATGACAAAACTTAACTACATTGACTTGCTAAACAAAATTAAAAACAACCATACAACTGTAATTTTCTTTTGGTCTTCATATAATAACTTTGGAATATTGTTTGTCATATGTTACAACAGAAAAGGCATTGAATGAGGTAAATAACATAATAAAAGTAGTACCTAAAAGATGCACTAAAGAAGAATAAATTACTTTATAATTGTGCGCTATCTATTCTCTTCAGCAGATCCATCTCCTCCCCACTGGAAACTTCGGGATCAATATAGCACAACTGGAAGTACGAAACAAAAACAGACATTGTCAAACTGTAGTAAGACCAAGTACCAAAGTTTACTAGACATATAACCCCTCTATTTATGATACTTTTCATTACATAAAAAGATTAAATATGGATTATAATATTCAAAATAATACCTACAGCCATCCAAAATTCATTTTTTAAGAAATGATAACATGTATTTGTACAATGATCATCAATTCTTCATGGTTAGGATTAATTTCCTTTTGTCAAGTGGAATGTTCAACAAAAATTGCTGCTCTTCTATTGCTTTCTCTTCACATTTAAGTGCCAAAGGAATTTTTTAAAAAAAAAAAAAAAACATGGGAATATAGACATTACCCCTCACCAACAACTTTACTATACCCCTGTTTTGTCCTTATATTTCTATGAATTTTAAAACTGGGCAAAGTGGTACAAGCATACATTAAGGAATTTATGAGAATGTGCATATGTTTAGACTTTTGGTGGAGAAGCACTGATATTAAGAGTGGATGTTTAACACTTCTAAGAGGCATCAGAAAAACTCAATAGATTTTCACGCTGGTCATGCCAATATGCACTAAAAATATGAAATAAAATAACATTTTAAAATAAGATAAGTTTGAGGAAACAATTAACAGAAATAGTAGAAGTCCTATAAACAAATAGAAAGAAGTACAAAGTGTGTGATGAAGACAAGGAAGAGCTCAAGGAAAAAGAAGATTAAATACACAAAGATTTAAGAATTGTGGTCTAGTTTTGATGTCGGACCTTCTTTGAACCTTTGATAAGTCATTTTAGTTATTAGTATTGAGTCTTTTAGGTTGAGAAGCTGTTAAATCAATTTTAATTAAGTTCTATTAGAATAAGGGCAATTTGGTAATTTCTAGAAATCTGGAATGGCCTGTCCTTGGCCGTACCAAAGGCCCATGAGTCTTATTGTGATTGATTAATAAAATTCAGCAGCTTATTTTAAGTTTCGTTTGTGTGATGCAAACTTCTCCAAGGTGTGATGCCAAGAAACCCTAAATGGGATGCTTAGGAAGACCTCAGTGTGATTGCCTAGTGTTTTATTTATGTTATTTTTTGTTTATCCCTTGTTTCAGCCCCAAACAGCCATCAACATTCATTCTTTTTCTAACCTAAACTCTTAAACATCAATCCTTATTCAAGAATTCATCAAGAAACTTAGTATAATTCTGAATTTTTTAAAAGGTCCTGCATCAGTGTGTCATATAAGAAAGGTGAAGAAGAATTAGAAGTTTAAAACCTGTGTTAGTGACAGATTGTTGTAGACAGTAAAGAGTATCCCGCGAAGAAGATTAGCCAGCAGCATTGGGTCTACCAATCATGTTGAAATTGCATCCTTTGTTGGTAACGCTTCTGATTCTCTCATGTCTCATTGCCTCCCTACTCTTTGCTCTCTGCATAGATTGAAATATTAATAACACAAGCAAAAATTTTGTCGTCTAATAACACATAAACAATAAACACCATAGGTTGAAATTCAATCATAACTCTAAAACAAAGAAAGAACTGATGAGGTATCAAAAAAAAATCAAGGAACATTAATAGGTCTATACCAATTTAAAATAACCGATGTCCACACCCTTATAATTCCACACAGTCTAGAGCTCCGACAAAAGGCAAACACAAATAGAGAAACCAAGATTTTGAATAAGGAATTTAACAAAAAACCAAAGACAAGAATTTAAAAATGCTCATTACCAAAAAAAAAAAAAAAAAAAAAAAAATCAATAAAAGAAATCAAAAATTAGAATTCAGATTTCCAAAAGACAGGAATTCAAAAATACTCCCTATGAAAAATTACCAAAATCAATCTAAAATAAATACGCTAAATAGAAAAAACTTCTACCCCAATTATTGTAGCCAAATCCAAATCTAACTCAAATACATAAATCCAAACCTATCTATCCAACCAAATGACTAAACATAAAAATCAAGTTATGGCTTAATTTAAAAACGAACAAAAAAAAACCTTTACCTGTAGCAATTCCGGCTACATGACAAATTCTCTACTTGTCTCCTCAACTTACTGAAATTTCATGGTATTTAAATATCAGAAGCAATCCACAATTAGCAAAGTAAACTAACAAAAGTAATTGAAATTTGAAAAAAAAAAACAAAAACTTTAGAACTAGCTACAATTCCTTTTACTATTATACTTTCAGATTTCACATTTTAAACCCATAAAAACTCAACATCAAAAACAAAAAAATCAAGACTTAAAAGTCTCTTTTTTCTAAAAAAATATCAACTAAAATCTACAAAGTAATAAACTTAGTATAAAGAAAGTTATACTATCAGATTTCAAAATCCCACAATTTCACTCCCCCTTACAAAAAAAAAAAAAAAAAAAAAAACGCAGAACAAGGCCATTAAAACTAAGGTAGGATTTTCCCCTTTACAAAAAAAATGAACAAATAGAGAGGAAAAGGGTTATAAATCCAAATTCCTAAATTGACAACAAACAATAATAGAAGAGAATATTAGGAAAAGAAATTAGTACCTTTGCTTTGATTAAATTAGAGACTCTAGATTGTAGAAAGATTCCACTTCATTTCTGCAGAGAAAGAAATTGAATGATTTAAATCCAAAAGAGAAGAATTCAAACAAACCCATTACCGAAAATATTTAATAAAAATAGTCACATATCATAATTCCAATTTCCTTAATCTAATTTTTGGAACCAAAATCTAACCGCAATTGTATAAGTGGAAAACATATAACAAAACTAATTTAACTTTAAATTTGGGGGGAAAAAAAGTCAGAGAAAGAATAGGAACCCGTCGGAGGCGTTGTTAATCAAAAAGTCAGAGGGAACTCCTTTTAGTGGGCTTTATCTTCCTCCTTCTTCAGCTTCTTTTTTTGGAAAAATTAAAAATCGAAAAGGTCGTAACTGGGAGAGACGGTTCTCTTTTTTCTTTGTTATGTCGAAACCTAAATGTTAAGTTAGCAACACTTCCAAATCCCACTTCTTCCCGTCGCATCCTTCTTCAGGACGATCTAGTCGCAGGTTTTCACTTCTCAGTGAGTGAAAGATCTGTCCTCGGGTGTACGTTGAAAGCTTCTATGGTAGAACTCGTTCGAGAGGGCTTGGGGGTCTTAAAGAATGGTTCAGGTGGGGCTTTCTTTTAAGAATAAAGAAGGCGATAGGAAAATATGGGGTATGGGTATATATAGTTTTTGTTTGATTTCCCACATTTCTCTCTCTCCGCCTAGTTGACTCGTTCTTCTCTCTCTATTTTTATCAGAAACGGTGCTTTTCTCTTTGTTTTAAAAAGAAGTATTATAATGTTTCAGTAATACAAAATGTTTTGGTGTTTCATCGCCAATAAATGATTGACACATGTTCAGGAAATACACATAAGGTTACTCCACTAACACAAAGTAAAAGACAATATTACCCCCTGAAAAATTTTCAATTCTGGCCTGCTCCTTTAGGGCCCGTTTGATAGAGGAGTTTAAGTAATGTTTACAGTTTTTTAAAATTAGTGTGGATGAAAAAGTGTATGAAAATGTGTGTAATGCTATTTACCAAACAGGACCTTACTCTCTTGTCTTCCTCCTTCTTCAGCTTCTTTTTTTGGAAAAATCAAAAACCGAAAAGGTCGTAACTGGGAGAGACGGTTCTCTTTTTTCTTTGTTATGTCGAAACCTAAATGTTAAGTTAGCAACACTTCCAAATCCCACTTCTTCCCGTCGCATCCTTCTTCAGGACGATCTAGTCGCAGGTTTTCACTTCTTAGTGAGTGAAAGATCTGTCCCCGGGTGTACGTTGAAAGCTTCTATGGTAGAACTCGTTCGAGAGGGCTTGGGGGTCTTAAAGAATGGTTCAGGTGGGCCGTTCTTTTAAGAATAAAGAAGGCGATAGGAAAATATGGGGTATGGGTATATATAGGTTTTGTTTGATTTCCCACATTTCTCTCTCTTCGCCTAGTTGACTCGTTCTTCTCTCTCTATTTTTATCAGAAACGGTGCTTTTCTCTTTGTTTTAAAAAGAAGTACTATCATGTTTCAGTAATACAAAATGTTTTGGTGTTTCATTGCCTATAAATGATTGACACATGTTTAGGAAATACACATCGGGTTACTCCACTAACACAAAGTAAAAGACAATATTACCCTTGAAAAATTTTCAAAGCTGGCTTGCCCCTTTAGGGCCGTTTGGTTGAGGAATTTAAGTAATGTTGTTTACAGTTTTTAGAAATACATATAGATGAAAAAAATATATAAAAATGTGTGTAATGTTATTTAAATAGTCTACCAAACAGGTCCTTACTCTCTTGTCTTCCCCTTTCAAAATTTGATCCCCAAAATGAAGCTCCAGAAAAATTTTAAACCCCTCACTTTCTCTCTCTATCTTGCTCTTTCAATCTAATTCCCAAAATCAATGTTTATTTTTCAATCCTCACACACTCTCTCTCTCACACCCAAACTCCCTTCCACCCGCAACTACCGCTTCCATTTCCTTGTTGCCGCACTGCTCTACCCCACCTCTGGTTCCGACCACCGCCCCCACTACCATGGCCGACCACCTCCAAGTATTCTCTCTTTGTGGGTAATCTTCTCATTTTGTTTTCCAAATGAATAAATGGCTCTCGTCTCATCCTCCAATTTTTACCCATTATATATATATATATTTATAAATATATATTTATATGAATTTCTAAATTTGTAATGTAGAGATCCTTTTATGTTATTGGAGCAATAGAAGACTGAAAGTTACAAGGAAATAATTAAATCTGGAATTATAAGCCTAGATTTATATTTTTTTCTTACTATCAATTTCTTGTTTATTTTGTCTCCATTATCAGTTATGTTGGACGAAAATCACCTATTGGTTCTGAAAACCCTGGAAATCTCCTTTGCTCTTTTTCTAGTGTCACCATTGGTTAGAACCCACACCACTTTCTCATTCACCAATTCTGACACCCAACGACGTAAAGGAGTAATTTTTTTTATCTGTTTCTTTTCAGTACTTTTTTACATCTTCCTTTTCATTTTGTGTATAAAATCTTGGTTCCATTGGAAAATGAATGAATGGCAAGCGTTTATAATTGTGTAAATATATAATGCACAATTATACATTGTCCAAGTCAAAATTTTTGATATGGGCTTGGCTGAGTTAATTTTTTTTTTGTTTCCTCTCATTTTCAAAACATAAAATTAATTGCAATCTAGCAGTAGTTGCCTGCTGACTCATCTCTCCCTGTTTAGAACTTAGATGTGCTTTCATTGATGGCATTGTTTCATTGTTGCTATATTAGGGTATTGCCCAAGAATTTGACCCGTCCGACACTTCAAAATATCTCCAAAGTTGTTACATTCATATGATAAAAGTGCATCTGAAACTATTTATATAAAAAAGTATTTAAAAAAACTCAATTTAATTAAATTGCGTTTACCCCATTACTCAAATGTGATAACCTCATACGCCTTGATTTTTTTATTTGTTAGACTCAATGATCTGAATTGGTTGTTATGCTAATTTCACTGCAGAGATCGTAGAATGTTTTTGTATTGTAGGGGATTATGTAAGTACCATTTTTTGTAATTTCAAGTTATTGGACCTATGAATCCAATAACTTTGCATGTGGTCATACAGAAAATTTATTGAGGTTTTACCAATTACCATCCTTACATGTTTCCCAATTATTTTCAAGGTGTGACAATAGAGTGATTCTATAGTCTTTTCACTTGAATTGTGTATAAATGTCCTCTGCATTATGGATCATGTGTGCCTTATGCTCAAGCCCTCTGTTTTAATCCTCAACGATACCACTATTTCAATCAAATTCCAATGGCTACTATTCATTTTTCTATTTCTAGGTTGTTAAAGAACACATGCATCAAAACTAGTGTTATTATAAAATATTCAGTTTTGTTTGTTCGAGTGCCTTGTTGTTTTTCACGTGCCTTGCACATGCATCAAAACTAGTGTTATTATAAAATTATGAGTTTTTTTTTTTGTTCAAGTTGTTCAATCAATATTCTTTTTTCACGGTTAGGCTAGACTTGTAATGGATTTTTTCATGATTGTTCATTCAATATTCTTTGTTCACTGAATATTTTTTTTTCCAGGACCCTACCAAATTCTGAAGTATGATGAACTTTTTTGGTGAGTTTTTTTAATAGCAAACTGCAGTCATATGTACAGCCAGTGGACAATATTTTTGGACAACATATTTGACTTAGTTTTTTGGATAAGATATCTAACAATTTGGACAATTAATAACACAACTTGTAGAAACTCTTTTGGATAGCTTTTGTAACTAATGAAGCTACACAAACAATGTTAGATTCTATTTGTATTTTGAAAATAATGAATTTTTTTAAATGCAATGGTAAAGTTCATTTTTATATGTGCATCTTTGACTAAAATAATTGTGTATGAATGTGGTAAAATTCATTAAAGGAGATGTTGATAATTTAGTGGGTCATTACAAGTTCTCCCATTTGGACAATTTGCAAAAAGTCTTGGAGATGGCTTTGGATTTTTCATTGTCTTTTGTTTAATTTTAGCCTTATAGATGACTTTTTTTTGTTCAATATGGGCGAAATATAATCTGAGATGAACTAAATACATTGACGTCCTCTCTAGTCTGTGTTGGCAATATGTTTAGCTCATTCAATCTTCATTTTTTTCTCAAATCCTACAACTATGATCAATTATACATCAAATTTGAAATTGAGCTTTATGAGTAAACTGTTATGCAATCATAAGATTTTGCTCAAAACTATATTACTATCTTTACCATTTTTCCCCCTTTTGTTAGGGTGAAGTCCACCTCTTTATATAATGTAGGCCACTCAATACTGTATCCAAATTAGCTTGAAGATAATATTTGCAATTACAATTACAGACGCTATTTAAAGAGAATACTGAATACACACATCATCTAACATAAATTTCCTGATCCTTGACTTCAAATATTCCATCATTACAAATAAATCATGTTTAAGTTTCATGACTTCAAGGTTAAGACCCTGGAGTCTTGTATCCGATGCATATGGTATTGAGAATCCGTAGATGTTGGCATATATTAAAGTTTTGTAACCCTTAGGCTTAGTCTTGTATCCTCAGCCAAAAAAAAAAAAAAAAAAAAACTATCCAAATGGTTGCAGGTTGCCCTTCATACTTCATAATCTCGTGGTTGAGTCCTAAAAAAAAAACACATGATGTTAGGGGAAAAAAACAGTAAACAAAAGCATATATTAAAGTTTCTTTTTGCTTGTACTATTAAATGTTTAAAAATATAGAATTTACACAAGTGAGACATTAAGGTACTTTCTAAGCATTCTTTGTAAAGCTAAATATGAGATAATCTATTGAAATGTTACAAGCTTTCTCTCCAGAATTCACTCGCAATCCAAGTTTAATTTCATTGCATTCACCCAATATTACATTCTCGTGATTTTCTATATTACCATTTTCCATTGCTGCATCAAGAACTTATTTTTTTAGAAAAATCAATTAGTAGTCTAATCTAATAAAAAATTTAATGAATGAACAACTTAAAATTGAAGACAGAGAAAAAAAATTGTATACTTATACCTTAGAGCAGAGTTTTAGTGGAGCAATGATTTTTCTGCTTAGTTTCTTTATTAACAAACTTAGCGGGTGCTCCTAGAATAGATTTACCCTTATCATGTTTATCCTCACTAACAATTTCTATCTTAGGCTCGGTTATCTCAAGGTTTAGCATTAGAAGCAAGAGGAAAAAAAAACATTATGTAAAGCACTAGAGAAAGTACTACATGAAGAGAGAGATTGATCATATCCGAGACCGGTTTTGTTAGATGAAGTGTTTTGAAAATTAAGCATTTCATCCAGCTTAGCACTTGAAGCTCTGTCCAATTGAACTCTCACTTGAAATAGTTCTTCATCCATTTTCTTGGTCTTCTCAGTCAGGAAGTTGTTCTCAAATCGTAATGCTTCAATGGTTTGATTAGCTTCATTAACTTGGTGAGTGTTCTTCCCGTTCCAACTTCACATCGCTCAACTTTCTTGTAGCCAGCCTTAAAGCTTTTCATATTTTTCAGAATTTTTGTAAAGCTTTGCATAGGCAGAATGGATGTCATCATTTTCATCCATCTTCTCAAACTTGGACTCCATCAAATCCTCTTCCTCATCAATCAGTTGTTCAGATTCCTTGGAGGAATCAATAGTAGTTGTGAAGGCCATGAATGTTCCTTTTTGATCACTGTCCCCTAAATCTGCTGCTGGTTCAGTATCACTCAAGGTGGCAACTAGGGGCCTGTTTGGTATCAAATTTCAAGTGTTGTTCAAAATGATGTGAAAACTATGGTTTAAAAAGTGTTGTGAAAACACGTGTTTAAAGTACTCATAATGCAAAAAATGCGTTTGGTACCAAATTTCTAATAACATTTTTTTTAAAGTGAAAAAACAAAATTGTGTATTTGGTATGTGTAGGTGTTTTTTAGAAAAAGTGTAATTTTTCTGACATGAACAGTAAAATTTAATTATTTATTTATTCTCTTTCTTTCCTCTTCGTCCCATTTCTCTCCTCTACAAGTCCAAGATTGAACAATTCACTGAATCAATGCAAACCCAACTGAATCAAAGCCAAATTACTATTTTTTTTAGTTTAGACAAAAATTGTATTAATGAATCAAAGAATAAAGAAGCAAAAGAAAAGAAAGAAGCAAGCCCATTCTCCAGACAAGAAAGAAGCAAAAGAAAAAAAAAATTACAAGGAGAAAACTGGTCATCTAAACCAAGAAAAAAGAAAATAAAAGAAGATCCAAAAACTAAAACCCATCAACTAGGATATTTTTTTTTTAAAAAAAAAAGGAAAAAGAAAGAAAGAAAGAAAGAAGAATATAGCGTGCAAGAGAGAAAGAGAAAAAAAAAATGTAAAAAAATAAAGAGAAAAAGAAGAGAGAGTGGCAGCATGCAAGAGAAAGAGGAAAAGAAAAAGAAAGAAAGATTGAAAGAAAGAAGAAGAGGAAGAAAGAAGAAGAACAAATCTGTGGGTATTGTCAAATCTAGAGAGAGAAAAAGAAAAAAGAAAAGTCTGGAGAGAGAGAAGGCAAAGTTGGGTATTGTCAAATCCACGGGTCCCACTTTTTTAAGATATTTACGATTGTGCCATTTAAGTAGCGTTGTTTGATACTTGAAAACTAGTATAAGAAGCTTTCTAAATTTAGAGTTTAAACACCCTAAAATGAGCAATATAACTCAAACACTTTTAAAAAAATAATACTACCAAACATGTTTTTTTTTTTTTTTGATAATAGTTTTCAGTATTTAAATACTGAGAATTGTTATTTAAAAGCCACTACCAAATAGGCCCTAAGGCTTTGCTCTTCCTAGATGACTTGAGATAAGTAGGACACTCTTGCTTCATATGACTGTATCCTTGGCATCCAATTTCACTTTGGACCCGCCAGAGTGTTGCTACTTTGTCCACCTTCTTTGGATTCCCTCTTGAACTTGTCTTGTGACTTAGATTGTGAAAATCCAGACTATTTGCAATCCTTGTCACTTGCTTTGACATTCGCATTCTTGATGAACTTCTTGAATTGACTGGAAATGTTGGATTTTAGCTTTGAATTCTCATCTTTAGATGACTCATCTCCTTCATCATTCTTGGTCTTTATAGCCATATTCTTGCTCTTATTTCCCTTGCCAATCCTTACTAAACCTAATTCATAGGTTTGCAGATTCCCAATCAACTTTGTCAAAGAAATGGTGTCAATATCCTTTGATTCTTCTATGGCAGTGATCTTAGCATGGAACCGCTCAGGGAGTGATCTAAGAATTTTTCTTACAATCTTAGGCTTTGGAATCTTCACCTATGTTGAAGGAAAAATTCACTATGTCCTTGAGCTTCGCATAGAATTTGTTAAACGCCTCATCATCATCCATCCTTATTTCTTCAAAGCTAGTAGTGAGCCTTTGAAGCTTAGAATCTTTCACAGCTTTAGTGTCTTCATAAATTTTTTGAAGAATTTTCCATGCTTCATGGGCACTTTCAGTGGATGGGATCTTCTTAAACTTCTCGTTAGTCACAACACTAAACAAAGCACTCAATGCTCGACTGTTGAAATTTGTAGCTTTGATTTGGTTATCATCCCAAGACGTCGATGATTTAGTTGGTCTAGTCCATCCAACTTCTACAGCCAACCAAACTTTCTCATCTAAAGACTGCAAAAAAGCTCTCATGTGTACTTTCCAATATGCATAGTTAATACCATCAAAAAGAGGAGGAATAATCAAAGATTGTCCGCGATCCATAACAACAAGAGTCAATGGATCACACAGCAAAGATTAGAAACCTAATCAGAGTGTGCTCGCTCTGATATCACTTGTTGGGTTAAAAAAGATTGATCCCGTTTAATCAATTCAATTACCCAAGTTGATTAATTAGGTCAAATTACATGCAAATCGTGGATGCACCAACAAATCACCAATAAACTAATATGCAGTAGAAAATAAATTGGCACAGTAATTTGTTAACGAATAAGGAAAACCTCTTATAAGGAAAAAACCCCCATTGGGTGAATTTAAGGTCACCACTCCTAAGAATCCACTAATCAACAATCAAGCAGTTAAAGTATAAGGAATCTTACCACTATCCTGGCCTATCCCAAAATACTAATCTACAGTTGAACCATTGCTCCAATACCTAATTGGACTTGATTTTGTAGTAGACTTCTTTCCTTTGTTGCACAAATCTCCAATATGTGACTAATTCCTTTGCATGGATCCTAGTACGTGACTAACTCTAGGAACTTGATTGATTGTTACTAGCTGCAAAGTTCTTCACTTCATAAATGATGAAGATCAGGAAGTATTTGGTTACAGAACTCTAAAGTGTACAACCGTAGTAGCTTCGCATAGAGTATATGAGTTATAGGTCTCTTTTTTCTTGTTTTATGACTTTTAAAATAAGCCTTAATATGACTAGGGTTGTAGGAAGAGAAACCCTAATCATTCAAGTCATCATGGGCCAAATTTCAAATCTGAGATTTCTGAAATCGTAGTTCTCGATAGATAGAGCTTGTGTTGAGTTTCTCCATTAATCTTTGATAGTAGCATCTGTTAAGTTTGTGTCGAGACTTAATGAAACAGCCTTTCTTCATTTGTTTCTTGGATTAACCTTCATGTCTTTAATGATACCACTTGATATGTTTGAACAATATACTTCTTGATACATTAAACCCAACTTAGATCTACTCAATTACAAGTAAAGTGCGTTTTGTCAAAGGATTAGCCAATTACATAGAAGATATGACCCTAACAGGAATAGTAATCCTTGGGAAGAGTTTGTAGTTTGTGATAGGAAGGGTGGGAGGATTGGGAACTTGTACACCACGTTCATCTATTTGGAAAATTGGGAAGAGTTTTTGTTTGTAGTTTGTCAGACGTGAGGTGGGAAGTTGTGAGTTGTGGGATTAGAGGTTTTTACTTTTAGAAACGGGTGAGAAGTTTGTATTTGTCTAAAACTGGGAAGTTATAGGAAATTTATCTGATATTTTTTTTTGAATTTATTGAATTACAATTTTAACCTCATAGATTAGATGAAGGAAAGAATGAAATGGAACCATGTTAGAAAAATCATAAACAAAAATAGTACCCAAAAAAAAAAAAAAAAACAGAGAACAAG
This sequence comes from Notholithocarpus densiflorus, assembly GCA_030021035.2. Lineage (NCBI taxonomy): Eukaryota > Viridiplantae > Streptophyta > Magnoliopsida > Fagales > Fagaceae > Notholithocarpus > Notholithocarpus densiflorus. The sequence goes on from JARYZH020000427.1 coordinate 95,189, forward strand.
GCCTAAATTTAAAACAACCCATAAATATAGGGTTGCAAAGCGTAATTTTTGCCATTATTTTAAGAGAGATGGTATGTTCACAATATTTTCACAACAAATCCTATGTGGCAAGTTATTTCTTGCTATTATTAATGGGCAAAAAAGTAATTTAAGTTGTAGATTCAAATTAAAAATCTGTAACAAACTACCAACTAGGATTTGTTATGAAAATATTGTGGACGTAGCACTTCTCTTATTTTAATAAGAAACAATTTGGATAACATATTACCCCAGTGGCGACTGTAGGATTTTTTTCTAGAGGGGTCAGTAATGGCAAAGCTAGACATATGTCATGGGGGCAACTAAAAAATAAAATGATAACTTTTTTTTTCCTGTACATACAACTTCCATATTATATACAATAATCTAAAATAGTATTCTAAATACAATTTAGTATAAAATACAACTATATTGTACAATAGTCTAAAAAAGTTATTAATAGTTTAAAGATCGGTAATACAACAATCATTGAATGCATAAACAAATATAATTAAATAATTAATCATACATTTTTGTTAAATTAATAATAACTTATTATATTTATATGTAATATCAATTAAATAAAAATATATGATAAAGAAAAATTGTGACACACCTAGGAGTAGGACTAGGAGTAAATGTGAATCTAAGAAAGTAGTAACTAATATAAGTTTTTGCTTTTAAAGTGTATTGACTTTTTAATCATACTCTTGGTCTTTCTCTTGGAATTTGAGCAAACATTAAAAGACTTCTTGGACTTGGGAATATATAAAGCATTTATCAAACTATTTGATCAAACAAAGAGAAAAACTAAGAAAATATAAAAGAGAAAGAGAGAAATAAGGAGAATGAGGAAAGAATCACATATGTAGATAAAGATCTGTTGGTTGTAACAGTAGTGTAATTTTTTGCTTATGAAGAAGAAAAATGCAAGGAAAAACAACTTCATTTCACTGTCAATTATAAAGTAAGCCAGAGTCCTAGATAGAAGATTTATTTATTTATTTTTTTTTAATGAAGGAGAAAAATTTTGAAACTTTTAATTTTTTTTTTATTTTTATTATTTTTTTTTATAAATTCAATACACAATACTTTTACAAAAAATTTATAACAAAATCTAGGTGACAAGTTCTTAAAGGTAGGTAAAAAATGATGTCAATTGTGGGTCTAAATAGAAACTAGTTACAACTTGCCATATAACATTTATTGTGAAAATATTGTGAAAATAACATTAAGATGATTATATTCAAATTTATTTTAGTTGGGTTTAAGTAAAATTTAGGGTCAGGGTGTTTAAAATTTTATTTTAGGGGGTCAAAACAATTTTTTTTTTTAAAAATTTATCAATACTATCAATAAGAGGATTTCCTTGTTTCATCTTCAATTTTTTTGTGTACTAAAATATGTTCATACAAATTCTGAAATAATATACCTTTTAGTTTAATTTTTTTCCTACAAAAAAGCAAAAAAGTTTAATACAATTATACTATCTCACGTACAAAAGGAAAAAAAAAAAAAAACCGTTAATCTCACCACCCATTTGTATTCAAATGCTTGATTCCTATCTGTATTTGTTATCTATTTGGATTCAAACTTCAATTATTTTTATAAAAAAAATACAAAGTTATTTCCTCCCAAAAAAAAAAAAAAAAACTCATTACCTCACTTAAAAACTACTCATTTTTATCCTGAAATTTCTATGATTTTTTTTTTTTTAAATTCTTTAAAACATTCCAAAATTTTTGTTATCCAAATTCTATACAGTTATCACAAATCCCCATCCATCCACACTGACGTATATCATCTTTCTTTTGTTCAAATCTCAATTTTTTTTTACCTATTACAATTCTTACTCAATCAATAAATTCAAATGTTCCATTGGGTTTCAACTTCTTACGGTTCTTTATCTCGTATTTAAACATTATTCCACGTTACTTTATCTCTTTTAAAAAAAATAAACACACAGTTATTTATATATCACTTTTAAGCATTATAACACTAAACCAAAAAAAAAAAAAAGCATTATTGAAAAATTTCTAACCCCCTTAGCTTGATTATAATGCCACCCTTGTATTATTCCAAAGTATTTTCTAACTTTTTTTTTTTTTAGGTAGTTACAATCATTTTCGGTGCCCGTGGTCCGCCAAAGAAAAAGCTATAACCCTGTGAGTCGTTTTTGTATGAATTATCTCCTTCATGGTAGCAACTAGACATAAAGGTTTGAACATCAGTTGGAGACTGCAAATCATAGTTGGAATCCGTATATTGAAGTTGGTTCATAAAGCAAGTCCGATCATATATATCATCATCAAAATGTCCACTGCCCATTGGAGGGCAAGTATTACAAGTCTGTTCATATATACCATCATCAAAATGTCCACTGCCCATTGGAGGGCAAGTATTATCATCTGGCGGAGTGAAAACATAGCCTCCCCATTCCAATGTGTCTGCTCCTTCAAGTAACTCTTTAAATTCTGTGGGTGGCCAATACCCAATTGGATCAATATTATCATTATAAACCACCCACCATTTTCCACCTTCGTTGACTGGATCCTATTGTTAAAAAGGAAAAACAAATTAAATGAAGGATCAGACATTCTGCAAAATATTTTTTTGATAATTTTTAATTGTTTGTTAAATTATTGATTCTCCCAAATACTTAATTATTGAGATATGGCAAATTTAATTATATAATTATATATTTCTAACACTCACTATCATGTGCGGGCTCAAACTCCCTTTTAATAAGTGATGTCCAACACGTGAGATTTTAAATAGAGGTAGAGTGGAGAAGACAAAAATCGAACTTAGGATATTCTGCTTTGATACTATATATATTAAATTACCGATTCTCTAAAAACTAATGATATTGGAATATGGTAAATTTAATTATTTAACTACGTATTTCCAGTGGCAGCTCTAGAAAGTTTTTTCAAGGTGGTCATTAAAAATACTTAATTTAAATTTTTTTATTAATAATAAAACTTGAATATATTAACATCACAAAATAAAAATATATTCAAATACATAAAATTTTAAAATTTTCTTTCACAAGTTTTCATATTTTAAAATTGTTGTGTGATATGATAGTTTTACTATTAATATTATCAGTTACATCTTTTTCAATATACACAACCAAGCAATTATTAAGCTATTGATCTCCTATTTAATTGCTAACATATTGCCTAAATAAGTACTAACATAAACAAAATACATTATCTTTTTGAAAAAATATATCACATAAATTCAACAAATTCGGCTAATGACTAAAGCAAATACTAACAGACTAGCTATTTGAAAAGTGTGCATTTTTTATATATAAAAAAATAGCCACTTTAAAATATGCCAGTTGAAACACAATTTAAAAAATCACAATTAAACATTTGATTTGAGATTTTAGGCTAATATGTTTGTTTGAGCAATTTTTAAGATATATTATGTTCACAACATTTTTGTAACAATTTCTCAACAAAACCTAAGTTGTAAGTTTTTACTGGTTTTAATTTGAACTTATTACTGAAATTATTTTCTATTCATCAATAACAACCTATTATTTAGGATTTGTTACGAAAATATTTCGAAAATGTTGTGAACATAGCATTTCTTGCAATTTTGTTTCAACATTCAACATAATTTTTTTTTTGGAGAGGTTGAATTTTATTTTTAATGGGCTCAATTGTTATTAAGGGTGATTAAGTGTTTTTTTTAGGGTGGTCAAGTTCTTTTTTCTAGAGTGGTCAAGTGTTTTTTCGATTCACAGCCAGTGCATATATCTAACATTTTGATCCAACATTCAAAATATCATGTTAAAAACAAAAACAAAAACAAATGGGGAAATTATTACTTGAATAAGGCCAAATCTTAGAATCAGTTGGTCTTCAGTACTGTAAACAGAGACCTTATCGATAGCACCGCCAACAGGAACTTGGGTATTAGTTTGTACGAAACCCCCACAATTAAGATTAAAACATCCTGTAATATTGTGGACGTCACTCTTTTCCATGCATGACATGAAATTCAAATTAAGTTAGTACTCTATACATTCGTAATATATATATATATATATTTATATATATATTTATAGAGAGAGAGAGAGAGAGAGAGAGAGACTTAGGTACAATACTTATGTGTTGTTTCTTAGGTTTCTCTCTTAAGATTCTGCCTCGTGATTTTTTTTTTTTGATGGATGAAAGTGTATTTTTTAAGTTAAGTAGTCATATGACAGAATCTTAAGAGGGGAATCTAAAGAACAGCACCTAAGGTACTTTACATAAGTTTTGTTCATATATAAAATCCTCTCAAGACCTTAAATTTGTTTGAAGCTGAAAGTACTTACGGTCCATTGCATAAACCAATGGGTGTGTGTATCACCATATAAGTCTGGGTTCACCTGAAGAATATCACAAATAATTTATCAATTCCAAATTTTCATTAATTAAAAAAACAAATTTCAAGTAAGTGAGGATATAAAATCCTAAGGGGAAATTACAATTAACCCACCTGCAGTTTGACCAATTTTAACTAAGTCTACCCGTGGTTTAAAAAGTGTCACTTAACTCACCTAAGGTGCCCCCTGTTAGACATCCATAACCTACCTCACCATTTTTCGTTAGAAAAACAAGGGTAAAAATATATTTTCAATAATATTTTATATCTCTCTCCTCCATCTTCTCCTTTGAATCCATAACTTCAAAACAAAACAAAAAACAAAAACAAAAAAAGCCATTAATACTAACATTCTCAAGATCAAAATTTGACAAACCCATCCATAACTATGAATAATCCCCTATCATCATTTGAAGTTTTGTTCTAGTATCTACTAGTGGAAAAATTCCTCTCTACCTCAATGGCAAGAGGATTGATGTTCATTGCAAGGCTCACAGCCATTATTGCTCTTGCATCTCAATATACTCAAGGACAATTAATTTTGCACCTCAATATATCCACACCATAGCAAATTCCACATCCAAATCCATTTTTGATAAACCATATCTCGTCAACCACAAAACTCAAAAATCTAAATAATCATTTCTACAAAACCCATAAAGAAAAAAATGGAAATATCATAGATGCAATATCAAACACAAGAGCAGTTATAGAAAACACAGAAATCTAATAACAATTTCTACAAATAGATAGCCATATATATTTCAAATCAACCAAACCACAAAACCTAGAAATCTAACAACAATCCCTGCAAAAACCACCCAAACCCAAGGTGCCTTTACTGATATCTCATTAGATAACACCAAATCACACCACTACGAGACTACTATGGCATTGATTTGTCAAAGCTTCCATCGCCTTTGTCCTTTCCTTCCTTGCGGAAAACCCAAATTCCAAAACCTCCTCTCTTTGACCTTTCATATCAGTGATTTTTTTTTTAATAATCAAAGATCAATGATGTTAAGAATGATGGGGCATGAAGGTTGGATTTGTGAAGAGGAATTTCCAAGTCTCTCAGATCAAGCATGAGTTCTAGATCTCTAAACTCTTTTCCCTCTCCTTCCTTGCCTCAAAACCTAATTTTAGATCTTAATTTGTTTGTTTTTGTTATGTTTTTTCCGTTTTTAACGGTGAAATTGATGAGGTGGGTTATAGATATCTAACGGAGGGCACCTTAGGTGGGTTAAGTGACACTTTTTAAACCACGGGTAGGCTTAGTTAAAGCCGGCCAAACCACAGGTGGGTTAACTGCAATTACCCCAAATCCGACTGTATGTTATTACTTTTAAATTCAGATGCCACTACCCTTACAGTATAAATTAACGTTTTCAATTTAGCTTTCTTGGGAAATTTCTATATATAAAAAGTCTTTCCTAAAATTGAAAGAAATAATAAGTCATTTTGACTAGTTTCTTTTAGTGTGCGTTTGGATATTGCTTATTTTGCTGAAAATTGAAAAAAATCATTTTCTGGTTACTGTTCACTTTTAAAATTACTGTTCATAAGCCTAAATGCACTGTTCATGTCCCATGAACAGTGGACCAAGCGTTGGAATAAAAAATAAAAAATAAAAAAAAAGCAGCCAAAAACGCGTCTGCGTGAAAACGCAGATGCAATCCAATCAAAGCTTTAAGGTAGCAGGAATTTATTCTGTCATGCATGTAACAATTGTGTTAGGTTTTAAATTGGCTAAATTCCAAGAAAATGTAATAACCTTATAACTATTTAGTTGGTAACTGTTATTGGGGTATTCAAGAACAATTTGTCAAGAACTAGTTCAAAGAAGTCTTTCTATGAAGGACTTGACTGCCACTTGGTTGAGGGTTGATAGATTGACATTCATGGATTCGACAAAATTTCAATTGATGATCGATTGATCAAAATTCTGATTTTGACAGCCATTCAATCGCATCTCAATCGACTGAAAATTGCAAAATTAAATGATGTGTTTTATTTAATGTTGGCTGCAATTGAATTCATACCCTACCCACGTCATTTATATAAGGCAAGTTAGAACTCAACTATTCAAGGATGTTGGAGGTTGAACGTGCATACCAAGCTGTGGTAATCAAACCTTTAATGAGGGTTATTGGAGTTGGTCGGAGTTCATGACCAATTTCAGAATGTCATTTGAGTAGTGGATTGCCTTATTTGGAGTGTTGCCCTTTGAGTGTTTTTTCCTTTGAAGTAGTTCTCCTTTGTTTTCTCACTTTGTCACAAAATTTGTGTGTATCTACTTTTTCTTTCTTTCTTCATTTTACAGATTTGGTACTTGATGTGTTTATGCTTAAATTATCATAAGGGTGGTTCACTAAATCATCCTATTCGGAAATTAGTCGATTAATCCATTGCTTAATTAACCAAGCTAAGGATCTAAACCAGTTTTTCACTATTAAAAGTTACCTTGAATTCCTAATTTGAATTGATTTCGTCTTTCTTGGAGTGTAAGGAAAGGATTTTCCTTAGTGTGGATTGGAGGAAAAAGATACTCCTTGTTATGGAAGGAAAGTTCCTTATTGAAGAACTAATTAGGTATTCCTTGTTCATTAGGAATAGAATTTGAGCCCTATAAATAAGCATTGTTGTAAAGTGTTTGATAGCTTTTGCTCAAGAAACATGAGTGAGTTTATTCAAAAGGTAGTTTAGTAGATTTTTGGGGTTGAAAGATACTTAAGTATGTGTGTTGAGAGTTTGTTTGTGAGAGACTTATTTGGTGCATTGAGGCTTTCGTATTATGAGCTTGTGTGTGATATTCTTGAGAGGTTTTGTTTATATTTTTGAGGTTCATGAGTGTTGTGAGTGTGAGTATGTGAGTTTGGCTTGTGAAGTTTGGGTTTGGCTTACCTCCAGTACTTTTTAAATTGGAAGTCTCTTTTTGTTTTATATATACAATGATAAGTGGCAGTGAGTTTTAATCTCTACATTTTATTTAGTTAGTGGGTGATGTGACAGTTTCTCATTAAAATAAAAGGAAATTTCAATTAAAAAAGTACTAAAAATAAGCCAAACTCGTAAAGTTTTGAGTGTACTTAATCAATATCATTAATAGTGGACTTTGGTTGGCGTTGCCTATGAAAGTAGGCTTCAAGTTGGTCAAACCACCTTAAATATTGTTGTCCTATATGGTTTTTTTATTTTATTTTTTAATTTTTGTTTGTGTGAATTTGCTTTCACTAGCTCCAAATCACAGCATTCACAATGATAAGGTGAAAGCATATGTTGAAATTAAACTATACAAGTTAAGATATTAGATATCCTCAAATAAAAAGTAAAGCTAGCTGAATAAAGTTTAAATACTTTTCTCTTTCCTGAGACTTACAATCCACCCCACTTGTATTTGATTGAAGTTAGGTCCATCTCCTGCTTCTACTGCTACTGAAGCCGAACTATATTGGTGAGGTCCAACTTGAGGATTATATACACTAATACTTGCTATATTTGAATGATACATTTTGTCTGGGGTTGTTTTTGTAAGCAGCCCTGCAGACTGAGGATAAATTCCATCCAAGGTTAAAGGACTCAAATTGTATTACCAAAACAAAAATGAGTAGGGAAATAAAAATTCACTACTAATATTAAACAAAGAAAGCCATAAATCACTTACTCGCAAACCACCATTCGATTGAAGCGGAGAAAATTGAGGCTTATTTAAATTTGATTCATTCTCAGGTATTTCATTGTATGTGACCCTCACAATCGGGATAGTCCCTTGTGGACACTCCTCATCTAACTCAATCTTTGCATAACGAAAACTAGGCGGCAGCTTCTTGGAATGTATTTGGGCTAATATTTCTCTTACTTTATTGCTAGGTCTCATCTGTTCAATATTTTCTATACTTCAGCAAATAAAAATATCATGACATAAGAAATATTATAAAAGAAGCATCCGAGCTGTTAGAGTAGCATCAATTTTTTTTATTCAAATCAATTTGTGCTCTTTCTTCTCAATTACACTTCCATTATCTAGCATAGATGCAACCAACGAACACCATTTTTTCTTTTAATGTTGACACTTTTATCAAGCTTGACTTTTTTTTTTATTAATTTTTTTTGTCTGTATGTTCCTTTATGGCACATATGTTATGGAGCAATGTTTTCCAACAAGAGAAAAAGAGAATTAGATATGGAATTTCCACAAGTTCAGAGACAAACTACATGGAGCAAGATCCTCTTAATTCTACTTAAATTAGAGAGGGTACATTTGACAGTCAAGATGTGATTTCCCAGATCTAATAATGTGCAAAGTGCCAGATCGTTTACAATTCTAAATGATATGGCACTAAATTCACCTTAGATTTGTAATTGAATCATAGAAGAAATTATACCAACTTACAGAGAGAAAACAACAGAAGTCCCACAATGCTTGCTTGTTAGAAACAAGGTGCATGACTGAGGCATCACTGAAATGAAATCTTAGGGCAAGTTTTTTTTTTTTTTTTGAGAAACAATCTTAGGGCAAGTTTAGTAAACTAAATGAAGATTAAATTAGGAACATTAATTTATTTATTTTTAGAATAAAGTGTCAACATTAAATTATTGTCAATATGGAAATATTTTCTACAACCAAAGAACACCATTCAATTACAATTTGTTTTTTGAGAAGAAAGTGTCAACATTAAAATCTTACAATATTTTCTATTCCCAAAAATAAAGAATCAAAAATTAAATTAGGAATATTAATTATGAAAACCAAAAACCAAAACAACACAGTATTTAAATATTTTTTTCTTAATAACATAATCTTCTCCTCTCTATTTCTCTTTCCTGAAACCTCAGTGATATTATCTCTATTTTTTATTGACATTTACTTTTCAAAACAAGTCTATTCAGATCCACCATTTTCTTGTTTCAAATTGCTAGATCAAATCATTTACAAGAGATCTTAGCAACCCAGTTCGATCCATAACTTGCATTTCTTGGGTTAGTTTGTAAATTTTTGGGTAGGGGAGCAAGTATATATTTTGGGGCTCAATGTTAAAAATCTTGTGTAAATATCATGGTTTTTAGACCCGAACTGTTCAACGAATCGAAAAAGGAAGAGGTTCAAAGTTTTTAAGATCGGACCAAGGTTCAACTAAAATTGAACCGTGATAATGTCATAATTAATTTAATAATAATAAAATACAAATAAAAGTATTAAAATGGCAAATATTAACAAAAGTTTACTAAAATTATGTCTGAAAAATATTAAACAACTTTCAAATGAATTTTTACCATTTTTATAAGTTTACTAGAAAATAATAAGCATAATAAAAGTGTAAAAAAAAAGTGTTTAGTAATATTTCAAATAAAAAAATAGTTTAAAATAAAATCATTTTCAACATAAATTAATAAATTTTATATTCAGGTGCAAAAAGCATAATTACTTGAACCACTAATAAGATTATAAAATAATAATAGATTGAGATGGGGTAATATGATAAATTGAAAAACTATAATCTAAACTCAAAATAAATAAAATATTGAATCTAAGAATGTTACATCAAAAGAGATTAGCCTGTTGGTCAGTGTGCCAGTATGTTGTCATTAGACTTGGGGATCCCAGGTCTAACAACTAAAAAGGTAAAGTTAAAAAATCTTAAGTGTTTGCTACAGTGAGCTGCTAGAGATAGTAGTTCACTTAGTTGGATGTTAAAAGAAAAAATAATTTTTTATTCCCCCCACACACATGTAAACCTCATCTTCTTTAAATCACTATATCTCACTCTCACATGTAGACAAGCCACCATAGCTCCTGCCCTCTCTCCCTCCAGCCGTCTCTCTCTCTCTTTCTCTTTCTCTCTGCCTCTCCGTCTCCCCTTTTTACTCTCGTGGGTCTAGGTTAATTTCATAGATTATGACATCCCACGAACTTGAACTTTGTCTAAATTCCCACAAAACCCATCACTTTTTACCTCCTTGTCTTCATATTCAGATCTACGCCAATTCCATTGCCATTGCTGACGACTCTGTCTCAAACACGCTCCCAAACAACTCGGATCAATCTTGGCCTAGTGTTCACGCAATATTGTGGCGTTCTGAGAAGCAAATCAAGTCTAAAGATGAAGCCAGTGAGAAGGTAGCTGGCGAGGATAAGTACTGTTGATTTGCATGGGGAGGCTAGCGAAGGGCGGTTTTGGGTGTGGAACAACTTGGGGGGTGATGAAGGCACGATGGTGGTGGTGCTAATCTAGAATCAAAGTCTAGGAGGAGTAGGAGGGTGCGTGGGGTTCATGGGTCGGTGATGGTGATTTGTGGATCGATGATGGTGGTTCATGGGTCGGTGATGGTAGATCGTGGGTCAGTGATGGTGGGTTGGTGATGGTAGTTTTTGGGGTTCTGATTTGAAGGACGTGGGTAACGGTTGTTTATGGGATATATTATTTTATTGTATTTTTTATATTATTTTAATATGTTGAATGTTAAAGTAGAAGCTTTGATGTTGAGTGTATTATAAAATGAGTTGTTAAAATAGGTAAAGTAAGTTTTTGAGTTAATTAAAGTTATATTTTTTTAGCTTTCTTACTGTGAATGCTCCAAAAATATAAAGTAATATTAGGAGGACAAAATCTATAAAGTAAAGTAATATTAGGAGGACAAAGTCTATAGAAAGAGATGATTTTTTTTTTTTTTTTTTTGATAACTAGGGAGAAATGATTTTGAAAAGCTTACTGGAATTATTACAAGCTTTAGCATACCAAACATACCCATAATTCACTATCCCTCTTCAGAGTATAAAGTAATATTAGGAGTATAGTTATTAAACCCGAACTAGATGTTAACCCAGTCTATGAGCTGGGTTACCAGATCACTGGTTCAACTAGTGGGTCATCAGTTGAACCGCAGGGTCAAATAACAAGATTTTAAAAATTAAATATATATAAAATTAAGTTTGAGAAATCATAACTTGAATATGTAAATTAAAAAAGAAAAAAGAAAAAAATAGGCTTATGCCCAAATTAAACTAGCCATTATAATTCAAAATCAATGTTTCATAAGCAATAGCATTAGAAATTCTATAAAATTCACAAGGAAAATAAACAAATGTCATAAAATTGCAACAAAGTCTTTGCTAAAGAAAATCTTGTTACATGTCTAAAAATTATGTATATTAAAGAAATAAAAAGGAAAATCTCAAACTCTAATGTGTATTTCTCTCAATCTCTCACACACTCACATTGTCCATGACCAAAAAAAAAAAAAAAAAAGAAAAAAAAGAAAAAAAAAGAAAAAGAGATGCTTAAACTAAAAAGCAATCAAGAAATAAAGTAAAAAAAAAAAAAACCTATACAAAAGAAGATAGTTGGTGGCATAGAGTTATATGGTCATACTTACATGCTAATTGTTGGCCAAGTATGTCTGTTCAGACTTTAAAGCATAAAAACATTTATGCACATTAGTAGCCTGTAGCAGTAGGTTTTAAGAATTGTGAAAACTAAAAAGTGAAAAAAATGCTTTTTTTGGATTTTTTAAAAGGTTTTCTCTTGTTTAAATTACCATATTATCACACATTTAAATAATAAAAGAGTCAATAAAGTTGATCTATTAATATAATTTTACACAATTAACAAACCCGGCTAGGTTAATAAAACCCAACTGAGTCACACGGGTTACTTAAAACCCACCGGGTTGCACTAGTTTTGACCGGGTTATATACTTTTCCGATCCAATTGATCACCCGGCCCGATTGATGCGCCGGGTCACCAGGTCACTAGTTCAACTGGCTGGGCCAAGCCGTGTTTAATAACACTGATAAGGAGGACAAGATCTATAGAGAGAGATGAAAAAAGAGATATTAAGAGTATAAAGTAATATTAGGATGGAAAAATCTATAGAGAGTGGTGAAAAAAGAGAAACTAAATCTTATCCAAAAAAAAAAAAGGAAGAAAGAGAGAAACTAGTCTTACAACATGTTGTGTCCTAAGAATGCTTAGAAACACCATTGATTATCATGAAAAACAACCTCTAGAGCCAAACACCATAATAAAATTTAAATTTTAATGAGAAATTAAACAGAAAATACGTAAAAAAATATGAACCTCAAATTTATGATTCTTGAGTGAAGGGTGCTTTAAGCTTGGTTGCTCATAAATATTCACGCAATCATAGATTTCTCCATTTTTAGTCTGCAAAAATATTGTAATTGTTAGATTAAATCTCAAGCTATTATAAATGCCAGGACTTTGTTTGAAATGAAAATTGCAATTGCTTTTGCACTAAGTTGAACCGAAGATACCTCAATACTTTTGATGCGTGGTTCAATCTGTTTTTTTGAAATAAAATCATTGAGATCATTCTCTTTTACCATGCCTCCATCAAAGGAGGATGCAATACATACTAAGACAAAAAAAACAACAAACTCTTTGAATGCCATGGATCCTCAACACTTGAGTTTGTCTGGTGTCAATATCTATTCTATACTATTTATAAAAGAATTCCTCTCTTTGGAATGGATTTTTATGTGGTTTAGAAATACCCCAAAATTTTAAGTTTAACATGGAAAAAACTTGAGGACAATCTAGGAAAATATATCTCCAACTTCTCTTAAAATGCCTACAAAATAGGACATTCTCCTACTAATCCATGTTTTCAAAACAGACTTACCCAAAAATTTTATTAAAAAAAGGAAAATTATGACACTAGCAAAGAAAAAAAAGAAAAAAAGAAAGCCCCATTGCACTCGCAAAGCACACGTGATGAGGCTAGTATATCTATAAGAGATTAGAGACTATAAAAAGTAGGGAAATTCTTGGTGCACATCCGAAAATGCACATGGTGTGCACGTACTGATGGGTAAAAGCATAGTTAGTGCCAGCAGAGATAAAATTATTTGAGGGAAACCTTATCCTTGTCATTACTTTGTCAATATATTCACTTAATTTCATTTAGGGAAATGTTAAGCAATGCCCTTAGAACATTAGTTTAGGAACTATTTTTAGAAACATTTTATTGGGAGAATGATAAAACAATAAATATTGTTGATAACTTTTTATATTTTCCAAGAAAGTAGTGTCAAAACTTTCCTATTATGGTTTATTAACAATTGCCCTAAGGGCATCCGTTAATATGACCATTTCATTTATATGGAATTTGTTTTGATATTACTTTTTAGAGCTTTGCTAGGCGCACATATGGAATGCACGTATAGTGCACGTATTTACGTGGATGTAATTTTTCGTGCATCCAGCTCATTAAATTACCTTATCACTCGCCTTTATTGGTATAATCGACATGGCTGATTCTTAATTCCGCTAGCACTAATTGTGCTTTTACACATTAGTACGTGCACGCCATGTGCATTTTCGGATGTGCACCAAGAATTTCCATACTTTTTATAGTCTCTAATCTCTTATAAATGGTTCATGTTAACAGATGCTATTAGGGCAATTGTTAATAAACCATAATAGGAAAGTTTTGACACTAATTTTATGGAAAATATAAAAAACTGTCAACAACATTTATTGTTTTATCATTCTCCCAATAAAATGTTTCTAAAAATAGTTCTTAAACTAATGCCCTAAGGGCATTGGCTAACATTTCCCTAAATGAAATTAAGTGAATATATTAACAAAGTAATGACAAGGATAAGGTTTCCCTCAAATAAAATCATTACATCGTAATCCAAAAAGTTTAGGTATATGTATATTTTAATCACATGGCTCACTAAATTATCAAAACAACTTACACGATGATGATGATGATGATGATTTTTTTTTTTTTTTTTTTTTTTTTTGTGAGAAGGTACATGATGATTAAATAGGTAAAAAAAAAAAAAAAGTAAATTTTTTTTTTGGAGATAGTTTCATCCTATGGCGTCTGCTCCTGATGATCTCTTTATCATTAGACCAATACACCAATCGGTTTTTTGTGTAGGTGAGGATTGAACTTTAGATCTCTTATTCAATCATTAGAAACTTTACCAGTTAAGCTAACTGGAACCCATAGTGAAGTTATTAAATATATACGTAGATGGTAATTTTAATCACGGTGCGATGATTTTATAATAATCATAAATACATTGAATAGATACCAAATTTCAACCTCTTAATTTTGTCTTAGAAAATAAGTGAAACATGTTTCAATTTTCAACATATATCATGTCCTAATTTCAATTTCATGAAAAAATGTGTGAGATCTTATTTGAATGTGGACCTTAAATTCTTCAAAATATGCTTTGGGCAAAGGAGGTTCCAAAATTGGGAGCCACTTAAATTTTTTTTCGTGATACCTACCATAATTCTCAAGAGCTTTGAATTTTCTTGAAAAAGACTGCAAAATAATGGACCCATTTGGCTTGTGCCACATGGCGACATGTTTCAGATGCTGAAGGATATGTCTAAGATTAATGAAGACAATAGTATTTGTAAGGTTGAATTTATTCAACCATTTTGTTGGCTTTATTTCGTGCCAATTTACTTGTAATTTAGCATTTAGAAACCTGACCTTTCGCATTCCAAACACACACCAGTATAAATACCCTTATACCCACGTATTGTAGAGAACTTCCAAAGAGAATTTTGAGAGAGAAACCCTAGGGAAAATCAAGATTGTCTCATCCATAATCTTCATCCTTTGATTCTCCAAATTCCTCTACTCTCACCCTCTCCATTGTTACATCCTTGAGAGGTACATTAACCAAATCCTTATCTTACCATACCCATATCTGTGAGAATGTTATTTGGTGCTTGGGAAGCAGTTAGGAAGGGACCAATTGATATTGGTTGATGCAATGGGCTAATTGCGGGATTCAGCAAGCTAGAGAAGAGAAGACAAAGGTTCGGCGTAACCTTGTTGAAGCAAGAAGCTTGGAGGGCTTAGGTACATTGGGTAGATTAGGCTTGGAGGGTCTTCTGCTGTTCATATATCCCAACTTTATTCTTTAGTGGATTATTGACCGCTTGGAGGGCGGCGAAGAGGTTTTACGCTGAGGACTTCGGTTTCCTCTTTGATAACACATCGCTGTGTTATCTTTGTGTTTGCATCTCTCTTCCCTTAATCTTTGCCATTTAATTACTGCTGTGGTTGTGATTATTTTTGGTTTAGTTTGTTTTATCAATTCTGTGTTAGCTTGTTTTCATATTTCGCACATACATTGTTTGATAATAAGCTTGAATTGGTAATTTCTAAATTGGGGGTCTAAACGTTCATAGGTGTTTTATACACTATTTGAACATTCAATTGGTATCAGAGCGGGTGCACTTGCTGTGGTTTAATTACCTTAGCGCGATCCTTAACCCCGTTTGAGATAGACCGGTCTCAATCTCTCAATGCTTCACCATATTTTGATGGTAGCAATTATGCCTTTTGGAAAGCTCGAATGAGGTCATTTTTATGTTCAATTGATGAAACCGTTTGGGATGCGGTGGATGTTGGATGGACTAGGCCAGAGGCTACTAAATCCACACGGGATAAGGTAGCCCTTGTGGCAGCTAACGCTAATAGTAAAGCTTTGAATGCAATTTTTTGTGGTGTTTCTCCAGATGAGTTTCATAGGATTTCTCACATAACTGTTGTCAAGGAGGCATGGCAAGTATTGGAGACCACCTATGAAGGCACGAAGAAGGTGAAAGACACTAAGTTGCAGATGCTAACAACTCGGTTTGAAGAGCTGAAAATGAGTGAAGACAAGTCATTCGACTCATTCTATGGCAAGCTGAATGAGGTGGTTATTGGCAAGTTCAACTTGGGTGAGAAGACGGAGGACTCAAAGATAGTGAGGAAAATCCGTTGATCATTGCCGGAGAGCTTCCGTGCAAAGGTTACAGCAATTGAAGAGAGCAAGGACCTTGATGATATCAAAGTTCAAGAACTAATTGGCTCACTTCAAACTTATGAGCTGTCTTTGCCATCACAAAGGAAGAGCAAATCCCTTACTATTAAGACAATTAATGAGAGGATAGATGCTCACGACTCATCAGATGAGGATGTTGTTGATAAAGATGTGGCATACCTTGTGAAGAATTTCGGAAAGTTCTTGAAGTTCAAGAAAAATGGAAAGTTTGCTGAGAAGGGAAAATTCCCAAATTTCGGAAAGGAGAAAAAGGATTTTAAGAGGAAAGATGGGAAGGACTCTCAATCCTCTCAAGGAGTCATGTGCTTCGAGTGTAACGGACAAGGACATCTCAAGAAAGAGTGTCCCAATTATTTGAGAGTGAAGGGCAAAGTGTATGCCATCACTCTTAGTGACACCGACTCCTCTAATTTAGATTCAGATGAAAGCTGTGATGGAGAAGGTAACTTCTCTGTATTCATGACCATTGCTCCTGTGGAATCTTTGGATGATTTGAGTGCGCTAGTGGAAGAGCTTGGCGAGCACATTGAATTGGAGTCAATAGGGATAGTAGAGGAATCTGATGATGAGGAAGATGAAGGAAAAGTGGAAATGCAAGAGACCTACAATTCCCTCCTTAAGAAGACCGGTGAATATGCAAAAGTGGCTAAGGCAGCCATTAAAAAGATGAAGAGGGCAGAGGAAGATTATAGAAGTCTTCTAGTGCGATACAAGGAGACCAAATGTGAAATGGAGATGCTGAATGGAGAGCTGACCGAAGCCTACTCAAAGATAAAATTTCTTGAGCTTGAGGTGGTTCAAGCGAATGCGAAAGTAGAGCGAGTCTCCTCCAAGAAGCTTGATGAAGTCCTTGCTCATCAAAAACCTTTCTTTGACAGAAGCAGATTAGGATACACCGGAGAGAGCAGTTTGGTTGCTAATATATCCAAGGAAATGAAGTTTATGAAAGCCAAAGAATCGATGGTAGCTACCACTAATGCCGAGAAAGTGAAGCCGGAGAAGGAGAGAAATGTGACTAACCAACGGTTTATGACAAAGTCTCCTAACCAATTAGTGGTCAAACCTAAGGGTAAAGGGAAATCACTCCCACAGTCACAAAGAGGTCCGAGAACCCAACACTTCTGCCATCACAGTGGAGTTCAAGGTCACACCAGACCAAATGTGATAAGCTGAAAGCATTGAAGAATTCAAGTGCTCAAAGGTCAGGAGGACCAAAACAAGGCAAAGGGAATTGGACTACTGAACAATCAAAAGGTCAAGAAGGTGATCCCAGAGTGAGGGATGTGATGCAGATGATTGATGCATTCACCACCTGTTTGGCAAGCTTCACCAGAAAGTTTGATAGTCACAATGATCGTACCCAATCCTCTAGGGATATCACCCCAAGTGCAAGTGTCGCGTGGGTGAAGAAGGGTACACATGCATAAATATTATAACATGTCCATGCATTAATACTTTCTATGCTTTGTGACATTGATTGGTTGTGTGTTTTGTGTTTATCTCTCCAGCAAGTGTTGATAGTTTTTGCTTGTTTGTTTGCTTTTTACCTTAAATGTTTTTACATTGTGTTTTTTTAATTTTTATTTATTTATTTATTTATTTTATTTTATCAATCTTTACTTGTTTTTGTGTCAAAAATCCAAAAACACATAAAAAGTAGAAAATCCAAAAAGTTTGATCGACATTATTGTGTATTGTCACAAGCATGTTTTGCCTTGTACCTTTGTACTAATGGTTTTGTGCATTTACGAGCGTAGCTTGTTCTTCATGCACTCATATCATTATGGGAAAAATCTTGACATCTATGTGACTGTTGTAAATAGATCTTCAAACTTGTTATGAATGATTAGTCAATGGTTTTGTTGATCTTGAAACTTGCATAGACTTGTGCCTATATATCTTCCTACTCTTTTATTTTTTTTGCTTAAAGAGCTCAACAAATGTAAATCTCAAAATGAAAAGAGATAATGAGCAGCAAAAGCCGTCGTACATACTAGTATTTGACTAGGAAAAAGGGAAAGCGACTTTTATGAAAATGTATGATGCCCAAAAAGCCAAAGGCTTGCTCATCAAATTGAAATATCAAAAATTTCAAGCATCGATCTCAAAAAGAGATGTGTAGAATCAAAAAGATCAAATGTTATGATGTGAATGGAGCCAAATGAAAAGCTTCAAAATTATGTTATCAAGTTTATGTGGGAGGTCAAATATGCATAGTTCTATAATTGAGATTGGTCACTTTTCCTCGTGCTAATTGTGTATGACTTGGTTGAATTGATCATTGAAGCTTCACATTAGACTAAGGACTATCTCATCATTGGTACCCACACACATCACACATGTCTATGTTCAATGAATGCCTTATTCATTTGTGTGATTGTACTTGTTTAAATGTGTTGCACATGCTCAATTATATGTTGATCAAACATAAAAAGATTTTTGAGTGTTTTAGTTGTTTTTGGAAAGTGTTTTATTTTGAAAAATGTCAAAAATTTCAAAAACTGTGCAACTTTGTTTTGGCGACTTGCCTTGCGGGTCAAGCCAGTCGCATGCCCCAGTCGCGAGCTTACACAGAAAGTTTTCGCGACTCTCTGGTGGGTCAATGTCCCAGTCGCGAAAAAGACTTAGAAAATTTATCAAAAATATGGGTTTTCAGAGTTATCGCAACTCAGTTTGGTGACTTGTTTGCGAGTGAAAGCTTCAGTTGCGATGGTTACTCAGAAAGTTTCGCAGCTCCCTTCACGACTTCCTCGCGGGTGGACCTTCTAGTCGCGAAAAACACTCAGACAATTTTTTCAAAATTTTGTCAGAAAGGGTTCTGGCGACTTGATTTGGTGACTTGTTCGCGACTTGGTTCAGTCACGAAAAATGCGTGTTTTGCGCTTGAAGGACAGTTTTTAAAAACTTTTCAGTTTTCCTTCACTCATTTTGACTGTTCATTGTCTTATCTGTTCATCTCCCTCTCAAACTCACCGTGTTTCTCTCATAAACCAACATTTTTCTTCATCATCTCTACTTCAAACTTCAAGAAAAGGTATGAGTTTTCTTATTTTCTCATAATATTTCATGTTTATTGCCTTTGTTTTCTTGATTTTTGAGTTGTTGTGGAGATTTAAGATATGTGATGATTCGAATATGGGCTAGGTTTATTTTTGTGAGTTTGTTTGAATGGGTTTTGTTGATTGTGATATTTTGATGCTTGATACACATGCTTTCGTGGTTGATTCTCATTTTTGAGTTGTGTATCATGCCTGTGCTGTGCTGTGCATTTCATGGTTGTAGTAGATTGTCACAATGACAATTACATGTGACTCTGTTGTGTTCATAGATTATATTGTACTTAGTTGTCCCTGCACATTCATCACATTTACACACCACATGCACAAGTGTTGCTCATGCTAATATACTGTTGACTTGGTTACTGCACTGTGGTTGAGTGATATCTCTTTCTTAATATCAATGTGTATTTATTTCATGGACTAACCTGGAACTAATCAAGTTTATGTTTGTGTCTTGTGGTTTTGCACTTGGTTCTCTACTGTGTGTATGTTATTTTGCAGATGTCTCGTCGTTCATCTCGAGGAAAAAAGCCTGTAATTGATGTTTGACGTTCGTCTTAAGCTTCAAACAGTGAGAAATTTATGACTCCTCTTGATTCACAGACTTACTCAAGCATCTTTGAAGATGCTCATACTGAGAACATATATTCTCAAGATAGAATTCATAGTCTCTTAATGGAGATATAAAATATTCCCTTGAGATAAGTTTAATGGGTTCAGTTATTCAGAGAGTTAGGCCTAACCACTTTAGTAAGACTAAAGTATATATTTATGAAATTAGTTTTCATAAATATATGATGAATAACTTAAAGGATTAAACTGGGTACTCAAGGATTAAGATGTAGTGATTTACAAAGTGGCAGTCTTTATTCATGACTTTGTATTACTACGAATGTTTTATGAAGGGGTTGCATGTACAATAAAGTCTTCGGATATAATTTTATTAATAAAGCCTAGAGTGCAATTATATTTATATAGTGGTATTAAATATAATTAATGGTAACTTTGGACTTGTCAAGAGTTGACAGAAAAGCCCAAGGCCCATTGGAGCTAGAGTCTTATTTGTTCCCTTTTGATCCCACTCCAAGCCACACACTAAAGCCCAATTGGAAAGGCCCAAAAGACTAACCCAATTAGATAATCAGTTATATGGAGAGAAACCTATAGAATTTTTGTAAGTTAAGGAAATGGTATGTATGTGAGTGTTTGACACTCTTGAATTCTCTCTAGAATACATACACATAACTGATTGAGAGACTACACATCTTGGGCATCAAGTGGAATTGGAGTGAAGATTGAAAGTATTCTCAAGTGCTTCTGATCTTTGGTTTTGAATTTCACCACTTCAAGGTACACTCTCTTGTTCTTAAATTTTGAAACTTACATAGTACATGTTATCAATTGCGAATGAAGTAGATCTGTTAATTTTCCACTGCGTACACTCATATTTTCATCAAATGGTATTAGAGCGGTCTTCAATTTCAAATCTGTATAACATGTTTTGTAAGTTTTGGAATTAGAGATAATAGTTTCATGATGTTAGAAGATTATATATGTATTTAATTTTCTGCATGGTTGTTGAAACTATGATTTGATAAAAACTAATATTGATGTTATGATGTTGTTTAAATTTTAATTTAAGTATGTTAAATTGAACTTTAAGGCTATAGCATCAATGGAATTCAGTTTTGATATCAAATTCTATCTATCATGTTCATATGATGTTTGTTTGTTCATGAAAATCATTGAAAACTATTCAGAACTTCCCTGTAAAAACTAAAAACACGGGTTTTTCGCTGGTTAGCTTCCTGCGAAGTACCCGCGAAAAGTATATCTGAAGCACAAAACTTTTCGCGGATAAGCTTTACTCGCGAAATTGTCACGAGACAGTAGCGAAAGTTTCTGTCTAAATTTAGTGTTTTCACTATTTTCATTTTCGCGGGAAGAGCTTAGTCGCGAGATAGTCGTGAGACAGTAGCGAAAGTTTCTGTCTGAATTTTGTGTTTTCACTATTTCATTTTCGTGGGAAGAGCTAAGTCACGAGATACTCGCGAAAATGCCACTGAAGGGAAATTTGAATTTTTTTCTGTGTTTTCAAATTTATAAAGTGCAAGGTTGTGTATGATTAGATTACACATGTTTACAATTTAAAAACCTTTAGTTTAAAACATCTAGTGGGAGAGAGATACAAGGGTTGCATCTCATGGTCTCCATTGTCGGTTTATAGTAGTGTGATTAAGCACCTCGCCTTGGCGTATATGCCTTGCTCCCTTCAGAGGGTGTTTAATTCATGGTACTACAGGTTAAACTTCTTAATGATGGATGAAATGTGTTTTTACATTGAGAACGACCACGCTTCCGTGGAGTTACTTGGTGACTCATATTGATTTTAGGCAATGGTGTACACTAGACTAAGTATAATGTTAACCTCCCTTCGGAGCTATGTCATTATTACTTAGAGGCTGAAGGAAAAACGGCAAATTGTTTTTGTTTGGTAAGAGTTACCATGATAGCATTAATAATGAGAATAATTCTCGCTTGATCATAGTGATTGGTATGACCTCGCTTCCGAGGAATATTAATTGCGGGATTAGGTTGTCGTTGCATATATTATATTATGGTTTTATTAAGGTTCCATACTATATGTTTATATGCTAAATTGATAATGTTTAGTTTACTTATTATATTCATGTTTATTATTTCAGATTTGAACATGGCATCATTTAGCCCACTTATTACTATTCTTAATCAAAACAAATTGACTGGATCCAATTATGTTGACTGGAAAAGAAATTTGGACATTGTTCTTACTACTGAAGAGAACAAATATATGCTTACTAAACCATGTCCTAGCTTTCCTTCATTAGATGCTCCTCCTGAGGAAAAACAACGATATGATCGTTGGCAGAAATCTAATGAGATGACCAAGTGCTACATCCTAGCATCTATTTCAAATGTTTTACAGCATCAAATGCAGGATGTAGAACTAGCTTCGGACATAATGTTAACTCTGAAGGAGATGTTTGGTGAGCAAGGCCGTTCTGCAAGGCAAGAGACCATGAGACAAATTTATAATACCAAAATGGCTTAAGGAAGTTCAGTAAGGGAACATTGTTTAACAATGATCTCTAATCTGAATACATTGGAGGTTTTAGGTGCCGATATTGATGGAGAATCCTAAGTGGATATGATACTCCAGTCACTACCGGAATCATTCAAGGAATTCAAACTCAACTATAATATGAACAAAAAGATTTATTCATTGTCTGAATTAATGAATGAGTTGGTAGCGGGGGAAGGCATTCTTGGTACTTCTAATGTTGAAGTCAATGTAGGTGAAGCTTCTACTTCTCAACCTAAGTCGAAAGGCAAGGGTAAGAAGAAGAAGAAGAAGGACTTCACCAAGCAAGATGGTAAACAAATTGCCTTAGGGGTTGCTAATAAAGGAAAGAAGATCAAAGGAAAATGTTTCCATTGTGGTGAGAAAGGACATTGGAAGAGGAATTGTCCAAAGTTCAAGGCTGCCAATATTAAGGGTATGAATAGTTCATTCCTTCTTGAAATATGTTTGGTACAAAATCCCACGGATTCCTGGTGTGTGGATTCAGGTTGTATTAATCATATTCGCAATTCTTTGCAGGGGTTCTAGGAGACCAGAAAACTTAAAGAAGGGGAATTGTTTCTTACTTTAGCTGATGGGAGCAGAATTCCGGTTGTAGCTGTTGGTGTTTATAATTTATATTTAGAATCTAGAGTTTTAATATTGGAAGACTGTCTGTATGTACCTAATGTTCGTAGGAATTTGATTTCTGCAACTTATTTGGGTAAACATGGATATTGTGTTATCCTTAAAGACAATGTTGTAATAAAGAAGGGTAAATTATTTATCTGTTCTAGCAATATTGTGGATGGTCTTTATATTTTAACTCCTGATAAGTATGAATTATATAACTTTGAATTAGATAATGACTCTCATGTAAAATCATTAAAGAGAAAGTTTCCTTCTACTAATGATGCATATCTTTGGCACTTGCGTTTGGGTCATATTAATCCAAACAGAATTCAAAGACTGATCAAAGATGGACTCCTAGAGCCATTGGACTTTGATGATTTTCCAGTTTGTGAATCTTGTTTGGAAGGTAAAATGACCAAACGACCTTTTAATGCAAAAGGTAGAAGAGCCCAAGAGTTGCTTGAATTAGTTCATACGGATGTTTGTGGTCCTATGTCAACCTAAGCAAAAGGAGGTTATGAGTATTTCATCACTTTTACCGATGATTACTCAAGATATGGTTATGTGTTCCTAATGAAACGGAAGTCCGAAACCTTTGAAAAGTTCAAAGAGTTTAGGGTTGAAGTTGAGAATCAATTAGGTAAACGCATAAAAGCCATTCGATCTTATCGTAGTGGCGAATACCTTCTTGGGGATTTCAATGATTACTTAACCCAAAATGAGATTGTATCCCAATTGACTGCACCTGGAACTCCCCAACAGAATGGTGTAGCAGAAAGAAGGAATAGGACTCTTTTGGAAATGGTTAGGTCCATGATGAGTTACTCTACTCTACTGATTTCTTTTTGGGGGTTATGCCTTAAACACAGCAATACATCTTTTGAATTTAGTTTCATCAAAATCTGTTCCCAAAACACCCATGGAATTGTGGAGTGGGCGTAAGCCTAGTATGAAATATCTCCACATTTGGGGTTGTCCTGCACATGTGTTGAAAGGGAAGCCTGATAAGTTGAACCAAAATCAGAAGTATGTTTGCTTGTAGGTTATCCAAAAGAAACTAGGGGTTTATTTATTCTATAGTCGTAAAGATAACAAAGTTTTTGTTAGTATAAATGCTAAGTTCTTGGAAAATGACTATATGAATAATTTTACTTCTAGAAGTAGAGTTGTATTGACTGAAATGAATGAATTTGTAAAAGAACAACCAATGGATGAAACTAAGGATGATGTGGCTGTATTAGATACACCACAAGATACTACTCAAAAGATGTCTAGTACACAGGTGCCTCGTCGTAGTGGGAGAATTGTTCGGCCTCCTATAAGATTCATAGGTTTGGGAGAAACTTATGAAGCTATCTCAGAAGAGGCTGAATCGGATCCCTACACTTATGAAGAGGCAATGAATGATATAGATGCACATCATTGGGTCAAAGCTATGAAATTTGAATTAGATTCCATGTTGGTTGCAAATAAGTTTACAAGAGGAAGAGAGGGATAGATGGAAAGGTTGAAATTTTTAAAGCAAGGCTAGTGGCAAAAAGGTATACTAAAAAAGAAGGTATTGATTATGAAAAAACATTTTCACCAGTAGCAATGCTTAAATCTATCAGAATTCTCTTATCCATTGCTGCTCATTATGATTATGAGATTTGACAAATGGATGTCAAGACTGCATTTCTCAATGGCAATCTTGAAGAGGAAATCTATATGATGCAACTGGAATGTTTCATAGCAAAGAACCAAGAGCATATGGTATGCAGGTTGAAAAAGTCAATTTATGGACTTAAGCAAGCATCTAGGTCATGGAACATTAGATTTGATCAAGCAATCAAGTCATTTGGTTTTGAACAAAATCTTGATGAACCATGTGTGTACAAAAGACATTGAGATAAAGTAGTAATGTTCCTAGTGCTTTATGTTGATGATATTCTACTCATTGGTAATGATGTAGGGGTAATGTCATCTGTAAAGGTTTGGTTGTCAAGCCAATTTGATATGAAGGACTTGGGTGAGGCTAACTTTATTCTAGGGATCAAGCTTTGGCGGGATCGCAAGAATAAGATGTTAGGCTTATCACAAGCTGGATATATAGATAAGGTTCTAGAACGGTTTAGCATGCAAAACTCCAAGAAAGGATTACTTCCTTTTAGACATGGAGTTCCTCTGTCTGATGACCAAAGGCCTAAGACTCAAGAGGAAGAAAATATGATGAGACAAGTTCCTTATGCTTCTACAGTAGGAAGTCTCATGTATGCCATGCTTTGTACTAGACCAGATATCTGTTATTCAGTTGGCATGGTCAGCCGATATCAATCAAATCCAGGACCACAACATTGGCAAGCTGTAAAGCATATTCTCAAGTATCTACGGAGAATGAGAGATTATATGCTTGTTTAACGATGTGAGGATTTGATTCCCATTGGCTATACAGATTCAGATTTTCAATCGGATCTAGATTTCAGAAAATCCACTTTAGGATGTGTTTTCACCTTGGGAGGTGCAGCCATAACTTGGAGGAGTGTTAAGCAATCTTGTATTGCGGACTCCACCATGGAAGCAGAGTACGTTGCTGCTTGTGAAGCAGCAAAGGAAGCTGTATGGCTCAAGAAATTCCTTTCTGACCTTGGTGTAGTGAGAATGGAGTAAGTTTCCATCACAATGTTTTGTGACAATTGTGGAGCAATTGCACAATCTAAAGATTCAAGGAATCACAAGAAAGGAAAGCACATTGAGAGGAAGTACCACATCATTTGAGATATTGTTGCTTGTGGAGATGTGGTGGTAGCAAAGATTGAAAGTGCAAATAATCTAGCAGATCCATTTACCAAAGCCTTGCCTCAAAGGACTTTTAAGTCACATTTGGAGGGAATGAGAGTTAGATTAGTGCACAATAGTCTTTAGGGAAAGTGGGAGGTTGTTGGGATTAGTGCCCTTAAATCTTATTGTATGATACTATGTATGACTTAATATTGTGTTTAATAAAGTTGTTTTATTATTATCTAAAATAATGGTAACATGAATATTCGGACATTAACATATAGTCCATGAGATGCATGGTATGTGATTTATGTGAAAAGTCATAGAAGATATAAATCACAAGTTCTTTGTAAACTCAGAATTTTAGTTCGTAGTCGGTGATGAAATTGGGCATTTCATCTGCGAAGACTATAACATATCAACTAAGATGATTTGTCTTGATCATGGAAGTGGAAGACTTCTAGTTGGTATTTTGATATGTTTTAAGAGTTAAGACATATTGAACTGGACCGCTGTGAGATTTATTATTCTCCTATTGACTGTCAATTGAATAATAAATCTCACGACTTCTATCTACATGAACTCTTAATCTTGAGAGAATAATGGACCTGATCATGAAGTGTAGGTTGCTTTGAAATATCAAGAGTGAGATCTAATGTAACGGTCAAAACCTCAGTATGTTGGGTAGCCACATTTAGTGTTGATGGAACATATATTCTCAAGATGGAATTCATAGTCTCTTAACGGAGATATAAAATATTCCCTTGAGATAAGTTTAATAGGTTTAGTTATTCAGAGAGTTAGACCTAACCACTTTAGTAAGACTAAAGTATATATTTATGAAATTAGTTTTCATAAATATATGATGAATAACTTAAAGGATTAAACTGGGTACTCAAGGATTAAGATGTAGTGATTTACAAAGTAGCAGTCTTTATTCATGACTTTGTATTACTACAAATATTTTATGAAGGGGTTGCATGTACAATAAAGTTTTGGGATATAATTTTATTAATAAGGCCTAGAGTACAATTATATTTATATAGTGGTATTAAATATAATTAATGGTAACTTTGGACTTGTCAAGAGTTGACAGAAAAGCCCAAGACCCATTGGAGCTAGAGTCTTATTTGTTTCCTTTTGGTTCCATTCCAAGCCACACATTAAAGCCCAATTGGAAAGGCCCAAAAGGCTAGCCCAATTAGATAATCAGTTATATGAAGAGAAACATACATAATTTTTGTAAGTTAAGGAAATGGTACGTATGTGAGTGTTTGACACTCTTGAATTCTCTTTAGAACACATACACATAACTGATTGAGAGACCACACATCTTGGGCATCAAGTGGAATTAGAGTAAAGATTGAAAGTATTCCCAAGTACTCTTCATCTTTGGTTTTGAAATTCATCATACCAAGGTACACTCTCTTATTCTTGTATTTTGAAACTTACATAGTACATGTTATCAATTGCGAATGAAGTAGATCCGTTAATTTTCCGCTGCGTACATGTATATTTCCATCATGCTTCTCCCATTACTCCTTAGCTACGGACGACTAGCACTCAGCATGAACAATCTAGCCATCAAGATGACAGGTTAGGTATCTTGTTTGAGAGTCTGCATCTGCGTATTGCCGAATTTGAAAAGGTTCTTTACTCCACCAACAATCAAGTCCAAATGTGTCTCATGACCATTGAGACATAACTAGATGCTATTCAGCAAAAACTAGAGGAGAGCCTTTAGCTATTCGTGCCAAAAAGGGGGAGAGCATATCGTAAGGGGGAGAGCAACATAAGAAAGAAAGGAAGTGTGCATAGTGACAGGGGGAGTTGTTTGCTCAAAAGGAGGAAGCTGATTCATTTACACATACATACTTTTGGATAGACTAACCTATGATTGGCTTGTCTAGTTTACAGTTATTTGTGATAGTTTTTATATTGGTTTAAACTCATGAATGATTTTTTTTTTTTTTTTGTGCTTTTGTTTAAAGCTGTTGGTACTTTGGTTTAAATATAAGATAATATATTCAGTATATTGTTTTGTACCCATGCTTTGTAGTTTAGTACTTGCTGTTAATGTTATGCATTTCTTTAAGTACATCATTCTTGTGCCCTTGTTGGATTTTATATCCTTGATGCAATTATCTTGTGTTGTTGTATCGGTTGAGTGTTGGACATGCAAATGATACTTTGTATTGAGCTTATTAGCTTGTATGTCCGGATGTTCATTCCTTGTGTGAATGATCTTTGTGGTCACTATTTATAGTGATTGTTCGTTTTTGGTCAAGCCATGCTTTATTGCTTCATTCATTTTTGCTTGATCGCATTATGCTTGCTCCATATGGATTTCAAGTTTTCTGCATACAATGATCATATTGTGTTGTTGTTTTTAGGATATACTTGTACTATGGTTCAAGAGCTTCACAGATTCTAGAGTTAGGTGTGAGTGAGTTTTGTTCAACTGTTCCCAACTCACATATTAAGTCTAGAGTTTGTTTTAGAGTTTTGTTACGAAATAGCCAAAGGGGGAAGATTGTAAGGTTGAATTTAATCAACCATTTTGTTGGCTTTATTCCGTGCCAATTTGCTTGTAATTCATCATTTAGAAACCCTGTATTTAGGTAGGAATCATGTAAGGGTAGTATGTGAGAGAGTGTGAAGAAAAGCTCAAGAGTGTGCACTCAAGCAGGGCTTTGCGATTGGATCTTGCGACTGGCGAGTCACCAAAGGAGGCACATGTGTGAAGCATGCAGGGGAGCTGAAGAGTCACGCCAGTTGGAGTACTACAGGACAAAATTTCCAGTCTGGCCAGGCAGTTAGCTCGCGACTCATTCCAGTCGTGAGCCCGAGTTGCTAGACAGCCCTGTTTGTTACAAACCTGACCTTTCGCATTCCAAACACACACCAGTATAAATACTCTTATACCCACGTATTGTAGAGAGATTCTAGAGAGAATTTTGAGAGAGAAACGCTAGAGAAAAATAAGTTTGACTCATCCATAATCTTTATCCTTTGATTCTCCAAATTCCTCTACTTTTACCCTCTCCATTGTTACAACCTTGAGAGGTACATTAACCAAATCCTTATCTCACCATACCCATATTTGTGAGAAGGTTATTTGGTGCTTGGGAAGAAGTTAGGAAAGGACCAATTGATATTGGTTGCTGCAATGGGCTAATTGCGGGATCTGGTAAGCTAGAGAAGACAAAGGTTTATGTAAGAAGCTTGGAGGGCTTAGGTAAACTGGGTAGATTACGCTTGGAGGGTCTTTTACTGTTCATGTATCCTAACTTTATTCTCTAGTGGATTATTGACCGCTTGGAGGGCGGCAGAGAGGTTTTACGCCGAGGACTTTGGTTTCCTATTCGATAACACATCGCTGTGTTGTCTTTGTGTTTGTATCTCTCTTCCCTTAATCTTTGCCATTTAATTATTGTTGTGGTTGTGATTATTTTTGGTTTAGATTATTTTATCAATTATGTGTTAGCTTGTTTTCATATTCCGCACATACATTGTTAAATAATAAGCTTGAATTGGTAATTTGTAAATTGGGGGTCTAAACGTTCATAGGTGTTTTATACATTATTTGAACATTCAGTATTATTCTTGAGCAATGCACAGTTATATTCACAAAAAATGAATTGCATGAAATAAACTAAATTACCTAAAAAAGAAGAAGAATGAAGATCTCAAAATAGCAATAACTCCTTCTATAAACAAACTAGTTTATATCCTCATGCATATGCATGGATACATTTAAAGATATACAATAAGATGCATAATATAATTCATACATATATAATTTAAATACAATTGATAGTCATTTTTATATTTTGTTAACTCTTTAAAAAATTTTATAAGGATATTATTAGGTATAAAATGTAAATTGTTTATATTTATTTTTTTATTATTATTGTGAAGCACTTTTTGTTTTTTTTACGATTCATTTATTTTAGACTCTTTGGTTTTTGTACTTAATAACTTACTTGGATGAATATTTACGATGTGGTACCACATTTGATTCTAAAATTAAGAAATAAAACTCTTTAAGAATAAATAATTTACGACACATGAAAATTGGAACTCTAATTTGGAATTTTAATTTGAGTTTCTCTTAGCTTCACCTATTATTATTATTATTATTATTATTATTATTATTATTATATAGATTTGAAAGTTAAACCAAAGAGAGTAGTTTGAACTATATGAAATTTATTTTATGCACAAAACCTAATCAACATGACACATGAATGAAAAAGAGGGGGAATCATAAATAATTCTGGTTGCTATTGATTAGAATTTTAATTTGGGGAATTTCATGTGCCCATTCAAACCCTAGACTCTCCTTTGTCTTATCTATACTATCTATAAGAGGATTTTCCTCCTTGAACTGGATTTTTTTTTTATGGTAAAAAATATCCTCATCCAGTATCTAATTACTTCTCTTACAAATGTTTTAGGAATAGGGTCAATAACGTCACACTATTCCCCAAAAAAAATCCCTCTATTAAACTGGACTTTTATATGATTTTAAAAAATACCCTTATTAATAAACAATGACTTCTCTTAGAGATAGGGACAACAATGTCAAATAACAAATCGTTTTGAATTCAAAAAGAAAACTTCTAAATTTTTTTTTTCCTTCATCTTCATCTTTTCCCCCCCTAAAATTTAGCCATTTTTCATTCATAATAAAACACCTTCGGTTAATTAAAAAAAAAAAAAAAAAAAAAAAAAAAAAACTAAGAGAACTCCTCAAATTTAGGCTTCTTTCCCCTTAAGCTCATCTTAGTTTTCCTAAAATTTAGCTTTCATTATTCCCTTTTCATCCAAATAAAATACCTCCACATTGATTTTTTTTCCCCTCTAAAATTTAGCCCTTTGTTTTCCTTTTTATTTGAAATAAAACACCTCTAGTTAAAAAGAAAAAAAACATACTACTCATTAAAAAAAAAAAAAAAAAAAAACTACTTATCATTATCCCAATTTTTCCTATATCACTTTTATTATTATTGTAGAGGCCCCAATACACACTTTCAAATACACATTATGATGTAGAACAAACAACATAGGCCTTCCTAGAGCAACAAGGACACCAGAAGTTACAATGCAAGATTAAGGGGGGGTGCAAATAGAGGCAATCAGGGTGACAATGTTGGAATTGCATGAAATTTGGTAGGTTAAAGGAAAACGGCATTCTAATCCAGACTCAAGATAGCTGCCTCGAGCGTTGCCTAAATTTAGGCAAATTCCTTTATTAAGGCCTTGAAAATAGTGTTTTTGCTATTTATAGTAATATTTGTTTTTCCTTAATAACTTTTAGTTTAAAAGTCATAATAAGGTCTCGTTTGTTTTGAGACGTCTCTTAGAGATAGTATTTTTGATTTCTGCAATTATTTCAATTTTTCTATTTTTGAAAAAAAATCACTATTTTGCCTAGGGCTGTCCAAATTGATTTGGTAACCTGACCCATCCGAAGAACCGACCGGATCTGACCCGAATTTGGCCAACCTGACTGTTTCGGCGGGTCGGCGGCGGGTCTTCACCACCAGAAACTGATTCCGGCGGGTCGGTTTCAGTTTTCCTCCCCTAAAACCCGAAAAACCCAAACCGACAGAGAGATTTCCAGATTCTGGCCAAAATTTCTAGATCCCGGCCAAATTTCCAGAATCCGGCGATAATTTTCCAGAATCCAGCGAAGAAACCCAGATTCCGGCGATATTTCCCTTAGATCCGGTGAGATTTTGACCGAATCTGGAGAAATCTCATCAAATCCGGTGGGATTTTCGCCGGATCTAGCGAAATCTCGCTGGATCTAAGGGAAATATCGCCGGAATCTGGAAAACTATCACCGGAATCTGCGTTTCTTCGCCGGATCTGTGTTTTTTTCACCGTTTTCTCACCGTCTTCTCAGATCTATGACTCCAACTGACCCGCCCACCACCTGTTGATGGTCTGAACCGTCCGACCCGATTACTCCGGCGATCAGCGGCGGGTGCATTTTTTTCCCACCCGATTCCGGCGGGTCGATTCCGGGTTGGGCATAAACCCGACCCGTGGACAGCCCTAATTTTGCCACCTAATTATGTGATTAGCACGAATTAGGGTTTCTGGGTATTGCCCTAGCCGCCCTAATTATTTATTTATTTATTTATAATTTTAGCCTCTAGGGTAATTTAGTTTTCAGATTTGTAAAAAAAATATGTATATATCTATATATATATATATATATATATATATATACTTTGTCTATTTCTCTCTGTTGGATTCCAGAACCCTATCACCTTGTGGGTTCAAGGAACCCCTTGTGGATTCAAGGTTTTCATTCAAAAACTAATGTGTTTATTTTCTTTTTCCATTCAGAAAGTAATGTGTTTGTTTCCTTGTACCTTCCATGACATCACATTCAAAAAATAAATTACAATTACTGCTTATATCTAAAGTTTGTTGTTTTTATTTGTTTAAAATATATATATATATATATCACATTTATCTTTTTTTTTTTGTTTTTTTTTTTAAATTCTCACGTCACAAGAAGTCCAAATTAAAACTAGCCTTTATGCATGCAAGTTGTGCATTCTTAAAGGCTCTTCTATTTATTTTTTTCTAAAATAAAAATTTCATATATGCTAATTTGGGATTGTTGCATTATCTAGTTACCAAAATTCCTAGGAGTGTGATGAGATTTATGTGTTTGTGAATGAAATAAATTTTGCATGCTACATCTCATCATTGTCCTAAGAATTTTGGTGATTAGATAATGCAACAATCCCAAATTAGTGTGTGTTAAGGACATATTTTATGTAATTGGCTAATCCTTTAACAAAACGCACTTTACTTGTATTTGGGTAGATCTAGGATGTGTTTAATACTTCAAGAAACATGTTGTTCAAGTCTAGCATTAAAGCCATGAAGATTGGACCAAGAAACAAGTGAAGAAAAGCTATTCATTAAAGCTGGACAGATAACTCGACACCTGCGGACAGATAGCTCGACAGCTGCTCGACACCTCTCGACAGCTGGCTATCTATCGAGCTTCTTCAGTTTTTTCTTATTGCAATCCCGACAGCTTCTCGACAGCTGGTGGATCAATCGAGAAAGCTTCTGTCCCCTTGACACCTTCTCGACACCTCCTCGATAGCTGTATTTGTCGAAGTTTAAAGCTCGACACCTCCCGATCGATCGAGGTATCTATCGAGATTACGGGAATTCAATTTCTAGATCTGATTTTTGGGCCAAGCTTATGTATTTGTGTAGGGTTTCTTTTCTCACAACCCTAGACCTATATAAGGCTTATTTTAGAGGCTGTCACATAAGAGAATACAAGGAGAACATATGCAAAAGGTGACCAATGCCTTATTCTCTCTGAAAGAAGCTACTGCGTCTTTGCGTTTTAGAGTTTTGTAACCAAGTGCTTCTTGATCATCATTGTTGATGAAGTGAAGAACTTTGCAGCCAACATCTTCTTCTAGTTGGTGATTGAAGTCGCGTACTGGGATCCGCGCAATTGGTTAGTCACGTACTGGGATTCGTGCATAATCAAAAAGGGTGGCATTCATATATTGAAAAGTTCAGAGGTTCTGAAGCGGTAGAAGGTTTCTACTGTGAGTTCATCTACGGGGATTGTAGAGTCTAGGGACAAAGGTTTTGTACTAGATCTAAAACTCCTTTTCATTATAGTGGATTGCTTTTTGGGAAGGTTTCCCCCTAGGTTTTTTACTGTGAAACTGGTTGGTTTCATTGGTTTTCCTAGGTCATCATATCTTGTCTTATTTATTTTTCCGCTGCATGATTTTGACTTGATATTGATGTTTGTTTGTTTTTACAAGTTTTATTCATAATTAATCTAATTAACAACTTGGTTTTAAAACTTGTTAATTCTATCAACCGGGGTCTAAATTTCCCAATAGTGTGTATGAAAATTATTTCTTTAGTAAAAAAAATAAATAGCATAGGGATTTTGATGCGGGGCTTTATCCAATACACTTCTCGTGTGGTTTCAAAAAATGAAACACCATAACTTTATGTTTAGCAAAAATCTACCTAGATTTTCTAATTTTATAAAAAGAAACATTGTGGCAATTAATAATTGAAATATATATAAATAAGCAAAGACCTCATGTCGAAAAGTGTGAGGTTTTGTCAAGTGGTGCATTTTATGCAAATAGAATTGAAATATTCTCAAGCGCCATAACAGATATAAGAAAAAAAATATTGACTTTTTGTTTCATTTGGTGCAATGTTTCAAGACTTTTCTAATTAAAAAATAAATATTCTTTGTATCCTTTGGTTCATTGTTTCAAGTCTTTTCATCCTTCACACATACACACAAAACACTTTGCATTTTAATTCACCATTTTCACCTCTTACACTTCTACCCCTTTATATATATATCTACCCACAGCCCTTCATATTATCCAATGTCAAATACATAGACCAAAAACAATGTCATTTACATTCAATCTTTCGACGAGACCTACCTAACTCTAACATTGTCGTTTCATCTAATCCTAACTGTATGAGTTGGCTACAACCAAGAGAGGGGGGGGGGGGGGGGTTGCATTTTATATTGGGTGACAACGGTAAGATAGAGATCAAGGCTAATTTATCTGATTGATTCTTAAAAAAAAAAATTAATTTACTTTATTGATTTTATAAAAAAAAAATGTTAATTTACCTGATTGGCATATCCAATACCAAAATGAAGAAGCAAACTACGAACAATTAATTAGCATCCAGACCCTTTAAGCAAAGCCATTGATAAATGTGTTAGGTTCTAAGTAATTAGGAACTAATGTATTAGAACTCTATTTTGTAATGTTGGCAAACCACGATCAAAACAGATGTTAGTCTTGTTTAGACTTGCTCAAAGTATAGGTCTTTTATGTAAAGTTGGAATCGAGTTAACTGCAGAATTGAGTGTGCAATTCTGTCTGGCTCGATCAATCGAGAATTAGACTCGATCGATCGAAAGTCGTGCAGATTATTTTTTTTTGCAGAATTTCCAACTCAGCCCTAAGTCCATATGACGTATAGGGTTTCATGTTTTGTCTTAAGTATAAAAGGAAAACCCTAGCCACGTTTTTGAGGTTGCTCTATTTTGCTGTGTGTGTGAATCTCTTGTGAGATCTAGAGGTGTTTGCCTTCGCACATGCTTAGGATTATCAAGAAGGAGATTTCATTGAGAGCTTGATGATCATTTAGTTGTTGTACTAAAGAGCTTAAAGAAACACAAGCGGGTGTGCTTGTATTTGCTGGAGAATCCACGAAAGAAGGAGTCCGTGGTCTCAGAGCTTGTACGTGGTCGTACCAGTAAGTTTCTACTGGTACATTGAATGTTTGAATCATCTGAGGTAGAAGGTGGAGGAACAGCAGCAGCAACAGTAGCGGGATTGACAGACTCCTCAGCAGTAGTATCACCTGTAGAAGAGGGAGGAGGAGGTGCGGCACCAGAAGGCTCAACCCTAGGACGTTTAGAGCTCTCTCTCATATGAACAACCCTTTGCCTAAGAAAGGTGGCACCTATGGGAGCAACAATGTGTACGGGCTCAGAAGCGGAGAAGTCATCTAACCCTAAAAATAACAAAATCCTATGAATGAAAACAGGATGAAAAAAAAAGCATGAGTAGTAGATGAACTCCAATGAACTTCGTTCAAAGAACGAAGAAACAAATGAGGAAAATTAATAGGAGCATCAGTAATAAGAGCGTACAAAAATGCACATCGCTCCAAGGGAATGGTGTGCAGATGAGAGATAGGCCACAAGGAATGACACACTATCCTAAAGAAAAGATAGGTAGTCTCAGTGAGCTCAGCAGAAGTGATCCAAGGATCAGAACCCCACCGGATAGAAGTCCCAGTGATGTAAGACATGATGTCATCCAAAGGAGGAGACTCATCATAGGGATAGACAGGGTGCTGGACCAACGGTACCCCAAGAGCAGCAGCCACTACCCTAGGAGTAATGGTATACTCTACACCTCGTATCCAACTCTTTACTAAAGTGTTGAAATCATAGATGTGGATAGAGAAGTTCGAGTAGAACTCTCTAATCAGGGCAGCTGGAGGAGGATGACCAATATCCAATAGTGGCAACCAGCCTCGACGCTCAAAGTTTGCCCTAATGGCAGGATCAAGCTCATCTAGCAAAACCTTACGCTCAGCCCAAATCTTTCTCTTAATGTTCAAGGTCTTATACAACTCCTTGTTTTTCTCACTCCGAAACAACTCACTTTGAAAGGGAGAATCAGAAGGAGAGGAGGCTGTCCAATGGGCTCTAGTCTTCCTAGGCATGGTGCTAAGGTAAGGACAAAAAAAAACAAAAAAGAACAAAAAGAAAAAAACCAAGGGCAGACTGCAAGTTAGCACAAAAAAAATATAGAAAAAAATCTATATGATGCATGAGCAGTATAATGTCATGATGCATGCTCAAATGTAGTGAGAACAAGTTCAAAATAAGTATAGAATCACAAAATTGGCTTGAGCATAGAGTTTATAACAAAAACCCCAAAATTTTGAAAAAACCACTTGTTCAATTTGTACCAAATTGACCAATTGATCATCACACAAGGTAGAAAAAAGTTCATAATGATCAAATTAATCAATCCAACAAGCCAATTTCATCAATTAAACCCAATTTGAACAAAATCCCCAATTCGGGTATATTCAAGCCCTAGAAATTTCAATTTCTCACAAAACAACAAATTGATCAAATTAAACCATCAAGAACAATTATATAGGGTCTTAGAACAAAAACCCATTGATCAATTTCAAGAGAAACAAGTTGAATCATCAAAAACCCCAAAAATTCTTAGGTTCGAAATTGTCCCCAAATCTCATGATTTAATACATGAAACGTGTAAATAAATGCAAAAGGAAGGGTAAAAGTGTCTTACCGGCCTTAAAAGAGAAAAACCTTGCAAAAATAATGGAGGAAAACGACAAAAAATCTTGATTGGAGCCTTGACCGATCGGATAGAGAGAGAAAGAGTTTGAAAATAAACCTATTTGATGCTTGAGAATTTAAGAGAATGGATTGAAAATCTCAATGTTTGTAAAACGGGGTTCAAAACTTGTGTTTTTGAAAAACATTTCATCTCATACTCATGCATTTTATTCATCAAATTCAATGCTTTGAGGAGTTTTTGCACAAAGTTGCTTTGTTTTTTCAAAAATTTGTTTTTTCCAGAATTTTGATCGATCGAACCTATTTTTCAATCAATCGAAATAGCGATTAAAAAATTTGGTCAGCCTCTGTCTGTTTCGATCGATGCTCGATTGATATTGGATCAATCAAAGCATTTTCGATCGATCAAACCTAATTTTCGATCAATCGAAAATCGTATAGAGAGTTTTTTTAAAACACTTGATTCTCACGTGTTTCAAACACTTTTTCAAAAGTTTTCAAACTCTTTCTCTCTCTATCCGATCGGTCAAGGCTCCAATCAAGATTTTTTGTCGTTTTCCTCCATTATTTTTGCAAGGTTTTTCTCTTTTAAGGCCGGTAAGACACTTTTACCCTTCCTTTTGCATTTATTTACATGTTTCATGCATTAAATCATGAGATTTGGGGACAATTTCGAACCTAAGAATTTTTGGGATTTTTGATGATTCAACTTGTTTCTCTTGAAATTGATCAATGGGTTTTTGTTCTAAGACCCTATATAACTGTTCTTGATGGTTTAATTTGATCAATTTGTTGTTTTGTGAGAAATTGAAATTTCTAGGGCTTGAATATACCTGAATTGGGGATTTTGTTCAAATTGGGTTTAATTGATGAAATTGGCTTGTTGGATTGATTAATTTGATCATTATGAACTGTTTTCTACCTTGTGTGATGATCAATTGGTCAATTTGGTACAAACTGAACAAGTGGTTTTTCAAAATTTTGGGGTTTTTGTTATAAACTCTATGCTGAAGCCAATTTTGTGATTCTAAACTTATTTTGAACTTGTTCTCACTGCATTAAAGCATGCATCATGACATTGGTGATTCTATTAAAAGAAGGGTTTTAGTCTCATTCCAATGGATGTTACCCAAATCAAATCTCGAGACACCGCTTTGGTTAAAGGGTATGCTAAATTATTATTTAACCTTACATAGATAATTATCTTCAATTAATTGTCTTATGTAATCATGTCTTAGACATATATGTTTAGACTTTGTTTCATTAATACCCAAGAGATAGCTGTGGGCGCAACGGGGGGAGTACGCCTCAGCCGAGTGGACTAGGACGGAGAAGGAAAATGGAGTCGCGACCTAGATTAGGTCTAGAAACCATAAATATAGTGCCCTTCGTGGAAGGAATGATCTACTACCAGAGCATGTGTCCGGAGTTTAGGTATGGGGATGGGAAGGTGTTAGGCACCCAACTCCACCCAACCCATGGGTCGGCTTTCACTCATTGTGTCTTATGTCTTAATCTTATTAAAGGCACATTCAAAATTTATCATTCTAGACTCACACACACACACACATACTAGCATACATATAGCAAACAACATGGCATCATATCATCCCAAAACCTAGCATACATCTATCATACATGGCATTATATCATATCCAAGGTAGAAACATAGACATGGCAACAATCAAACAATCATATTATCATATCCAAGGCATGGCATATATACTTGCATATTCATGTTCATCAAAACTCACACCATATTCATCAAGACAAAACAAGATCATATCCATAAACAAATGCATGTTCATGTGAATGCATGCTTTACTTCACCGCATCTCAACACCTATGCATCAATGCACAGACATGTTATGTGCTTGTTCATGGCAAAACAAAAGGTTAAAACCCTAAACTAGCATACAAAGAACAAAAAAAGCAAACATGAAGGTAGAGACTCATAAGCATAAAACAAAACAAGGCAAAGGCATATCATATAAATGAAATAAAGAAACAGAAGCAAAAAGGTTCGGATTAGGGTTTCTGGGCATGAGTATGCGTGCGTATACATAGGGCCTATGTGCATAGCCCAATTGTATGTGTACGCATGCAGAAAGCATGCATACGCATATACACCCTAAACCCTAAACCCAGAAAACAAGAACACAGATAGGACAAAAACTAAATCTAATAACCTAACATGCTTAAAAACAGAAAAGCTACGTAAACCTAAACTAAACAAATATATTAAAACATAAAAAACAAGAAAAACAAGATCACAACAAGGAAAAGAAAATGGAAAGGAACTAGAACATTATACCTCAAAACATAAAGCTCCTTAACTTGATTTTGACTGTTCCCCTCAGTCAATCTATTCACAATCAAATAAAAAGTGATTAGTAAACTTGAAACTCGAAGATTGAGGCTAGAAAAGGCCTCAATCAGAAAAATATTTACTTGAGGATGTTTCGTGAAAAATTCCTTCTTCGATTCACTATTTCTAGTGAATCTTGTGTTTTCCCTTAGGATTTTCCGTGTCTTGAAGAGGTACCATGTATGGCTTTTTATAGTCAGAAAATGGGGGTTTAGAATGGTTCCTAAACGATGTGGAATTTGTTCCAAACTAAGTTTTAAGTGCAGAAAAATTGTCTTTCATAGCTTTTGAACCTTAGCATGTGTTCGCATGCCCATGTAGGCGTACACATGCATGAAGCATGCGCACGCAGAGCTTGAGCATGCATGAAGCATGCGCATGCGTGCGCATATGCGTGTATGTGTACGCATGCCCTAGGGTTTTCGTGGCCTTTCTTTTCCAAAAGTAGCTTATTTAGTTCATAAAAGAGTTATATACTTTTTCGAAAACACTTTTCTCAAGTCAATTTCAATCTGATTGAGCCCTAAACCAACCTTGGGCTTTAGAATTCCAACATCATTGGGAACAGAGGCCTGAGTCATAAGGGGTACAAAATTCGGTGTCTACAATAGCACCCCCATCAAGAGTGAATATCCAACTAGCATCCGAATAACCTTCCAACACAATTGGAAATTTGAAATAAAAGTGTCCTAAGCTTATAGTTTTCTTTAAATAGCTAAGAACTCTAGCAATTGCTTTCCAATGATCCACACTTGGATTATTTGTAAATCTAGAAATTTTGCCCATTGCAAAAGATAAGTCGGGTCTTGTACAATGCATAGCATACATCATGCTACCTATAGTACTAGCATACTCAAGTTGTGCTATTCCTCTTCTAGTGTTTTCACCCAATTTTATGGTTCGATAAAAAGGTGTATTTGCTTCCTTTATATTAAGATGTTCAAATCTTTGAAGCACTTTCTCAACATAATGAGATTGACTTAGTGCAAAACCCCTACTATGTCTTTTAATTTTATTCCCAAAATAGTATCCACTTCGTTGAAATATTTCATTTTAAACACAGAAGACAAATACTTTTTGGTTTCACATACACCTTTCATATTTGTACCAAATATAAGCATATCATCCACGTAAAGGCATACAAGAACTTCATATTCCTTTTATAAATTTGGAATACATATATTTGTTGGCACCATTGTGCACAAAACCATTCGACAAAATCGTGGAGTCAAACTTCTCATGCCATTGTTTTGGAGCTTGTTTCAAACCATACAAGAAGTTGACTAATTTGCAAACTTTCTTCTCATTTCTAGGAAGTACAAACCCTTAGGTTGTTCTATGTAAACTTCCTCATCAAGATCACCACTTAAGAAAGTCATCTTTACATCCATTTGATGTACAATCAGTTTGTATATGGAAGCAAGTGCTAACAACACTCGAATAAACATGATCCTAGCCACTAGTGCATAGGTATCAAAGTAGTCCATCCCTTCCCTTTTTTTAAAGCCCTTTGCCACTAACCTTGCTTTAAAGGTTTGAATTGACCTATCAGTGTTATATTCTCTCCTAAATACCCATTTACAACCAATTGGTTTTGATCCAGTAGGTAGATCCACTAGGACCCATGTATTATTAGATAATATTAAGTCTAACTCATCATTCACAGCTTCTTTCCAGAAAGCTGAATCTCTAGAAGCTATAGCTTCCTCAAATGTTTTAGGATTATCCTTTATGTTAAACACTATGGGTATTTTATTTAGGACCACTTGTCTACTACCTTCAACAAGATACAATTCAGCTTGATAAGAAATGAAACCTAGACCAAAATCCTTTTCTTTTCTTACTCTTTGACTCTTTCTTTGTTCCCTTGGTGAACCACTTTTAATCCTTTTAGTACTACCCGAAGTAGTATTAGGATTAAAGTCACCTTCTTGTGTTTGAGAAGGTATCATGGCATCCATAGAATCTTTACTGATTTTATCCTCAATAAATTCAACATCTCTTGATTCCATTACTATATTAGAGCTTAAGACTAATAATCTATATGCCTTTGAATTTTTAGCGTAACCCACAAATACACTTTTCATAGCTCTTTGTCCTAACTTTGTTCTTTTTGGGTCAATAACTCTGTAAAAGGCTAAACACCTCCACACTTTGATATAATCAAGGTTTGGTTTCCTTCCATTCCATAACTCATATGGAGATACTTTAATCTTTTTGGAAGGTACTCTATTGTGCACATGACATGCAGTAAGCAATGCCTTTCCCCACAAATTAAATGGAAGCTTTGCACTTAAGATCATGGCATTTACCATGTCTACAAGAGTTCTATTTTTCCTTCAGACAATCCATTTTGTTGGGGTGTATAAAGGGGCTAAACTTTGGTGTATTATGCATATTCCTCACAAAACGCAGAAAAATCATTAGGAAAATATTCACCACCTCTATCACTATATAATATCTTTATTTTCCTATCATTTTGATTTTCTACTTCAGTTTTATACCCTTTGAACATGTCTAAAGATTCATCTTTATTTCTCATCAAATACACATATTTATATCTAGAGAAATCATCAATGAATGTAATGAAGTATCTTTTACCTCCTCTAGTTAATACACAATTCAATTCACATACATCAGAATGTACAAGTTCAAGCATATTAGAGTTTCTATTTGACTTAGAAAATGGTTTCTTTGTCATCTTTGCTTGAATACGAATCTCACATTTCTTTTTATCATCATGCTTATATGAAATCATACCATGCTTTGACATAAATTTCATGTATTTGAAATTTAAATGTCCTAATCTAGCATGCCACAAATAAGATGAATCAACAATATAAGCACAACTAGAAACCTCTTTATTAATAATACTTATTTTGTACATGTCATCAGTAGCATATCCATTGCCTACAAATATCCCATTCTTGGACAAGATTAACTTGCCTGGTTTAGGTACAGCTTTTATACCACTCTTACATAACAAATTGGCAGATACAAGATTTTTCTTAATATTGGGTGCATGAAAAACATTGGTTAAGATCAACATCTTGTTAGAACTCATTTTCACTTCTGATGATGCAAAAAATCAATAGTTGAGCTCCTCGTCGTAGCAGATGGACGATGCTGTGAATGAGGTCGTCTTTATAGACAAGAAACCTACAAAATGAACTGGGTGGAAGAGTAACACGTCAGTGTGGCGTTAGCCAAACCGCCTCCGATGCTTAAGCCAGTAAGTGAGAAGGATTCTAGAGAGACAATGAGTAGAGAGTGATTTCGTAGAGTATTTGTGTGTACCTTTAACTTCTATTACCTTCTCTTTTATAGTTGTGTGCCTTATTAATGGGCAATGATGTGCTGTATTTATGCTCAACGGCTAGTGCGTTAGGAAATCTTTGTCTGGAGTTCATAGCTCATTATGTGACCGTTGCTTCGTCCGTTAAGTTTGGTCATCAATAAGTGTAATAAATATGTAACATCTTCTCTAGGTCAATGACGATCTCCAATTAATGACGACCATAAATTTTTGACTCATCAGCTGCCCCCTTGTTCGAATTCTCGTCTGTCAGACGAGATAAGAACAAATTCATCTGACGCTTCGTATTTTGTGTACAATGCATTTATGACGATTTGGTATTTGAGTGGTTAACTGCCACGTGTACAGCCAGGATGCGTTCGACGTGTGAACATGTCTCAGTTTTCCCGCGCATGTTTTGGCCACTTATTTTGCATTTTTCCCTCCTCTTTCCTTTCTTCTGTATGTTTTCCTTATTTAGTTTCTGTTCTAGGGTTTGTTTCTCCTTCGAGCTTCCTTTCTCTGTCCTACGTTTCCTGGTAAGTTCTTCGGCTTTTTCTTCTTTTCCGACTCTTCCTTGGTAGATTATTCTGCTATTAGGGTAGATTTTCCTTCAATAGCTTTCTTTTTTGCTCATTTAGGCTGTTTACTCGAGTCCGTAGAGGGGGAGTGTCTTGAGAGGATTAGTTTCTTTGTAGGGGAGGACTGTCCATATACTTCTATCCTTTCTTCATTATTTCCTCTGGTTTCCCATTCTGTTGGGGTAGATAGGTTGTTAAAGATGTCTAAGGTAAGGTCTAGTGACCTGGAGACGGGGTTATCTTCGTCTGATGATCGCGTGGTCTCGGAGGCCACTTTTATTTACACCCCCTATAAATCCTAGAACATCTCGTGTTCCCTTACGAGAAAGGACGAGCAGCGGATTAGGGATAGGTTTCAGTTCCCTGATTCGGTAAAAATTAGGATCCTAAGTGACGAAGAGAGGGCTTGTCACTCGTATGCTGACGAGGTTTGTTTTTATGAGGCTGACTTTACCAGTGGCATTCGTTTCCCTATTCATCCCTTTGTTAGGGAACTTTTTTCTTATTTGCATCTTGCTCCAGCATAGTTAGTGCCTAACTCCTGGCGGATCATCGTCTCTTGCATGGTGGTATGGATGTTCGCCAATGATGGCGATGTCATTAGGAGGGACGAATTCCTCCATTTTTATCGTCTAAGGAAATCAAAGGACCCTGACTATTATGAGTTTAAGCCATGGGATAGGGATTCTAGGTTGATCCTTGATTACCCATCGTCTCTCCGAAATTGGAATCCAATTTTTTTATTTTTTATTTTTTATTTTTATCTCTGGAAGTGGCTGGGAGTTTGTCCCTGGTGAGGACCTGGACGAAGCCCCCAAGTTTTTTCGTAGTTGGGGAGTTCCTGTGTCTGGTGCATCTTTCTCGTCTTTTTTGTTGCTTTTTCTTTCTTTTATGAGTGACGATGATAAGTGACTTACTTGTGTTTCTTTTTGCAGTTTCCCAATGTCCTCATCTGAAGAAGAGGTATCAGAGTCGGGCTAAAAGAGTGAAGGAGTACCTGGAGTCCGTCAAAGATTTTGATGAGCTCGTTTCTCCTTAATCTTTATTTCTTCACTTTTTGGGTATGGAACCATCTACTTAGGTTCGGAAAAATTTGGAAGTTGTAAAAAAGAGTAGGTGCTTCTTTCCTTTTGTCTTCTTCTTCATTTTCCTTTTTTTTAACATCTTTTTTTTCGTCCTTTCAGGAATGACGACTAGATTTAGCAAGTAGAAATTAGTTGAGGCTCAAGAGAAGAAGGCCAAGGGTGGCATCGTCAGTGGTTTCTTATCCAAGAAGAAGACAGGTGATGCCTATAAGAAAGACCCTGTGGTGACACCTCTTCCTACCCATTCGCTTGCCAAGTGTCCTGCCATTGAGATAATGCTGACACGGTAGCTTTAAAGGCTCATGAGGTGCTTTCTGTGGATGACCTCAGTCCTCTGATGGCGAAGTCATCCAGCGAAGTGATGTCGTCTCACATCCAAAAGCTTGTGTAGGTATGTGTTGTTGGTTGTCTTTGCTTCTTCTTTTTCTTTTGCTTTACTTTTACTAAGGGAGATTTTTGTAGGCTTTGGGCGAGTCCTTGTTCGTCTCTAGGAAGCTCTTGGACTTGGAAA
The DNA here is from genome assembly GCA_030021035.2 of Notholithocarpus densiflorus. Classification (NCBI taxonomy): domain Eukaryota; kingdom Viridiplantae; phylum Streptophyta; class Magnoliopsida; order Fagales; family Fagaceae; genus Notholithocarpus; species Notholithocarpus densiflorus. Next base: position 139,718 of record JARYZH020000427.1, read on the forward strand.
AGAAGGTGGCCACGTCTGAGCCCTTAATCATGTCTTTATCTGCTGAGAATGAGACGCTTAAGAACAAGGTTGCTATTCTCACTGCTGAAGCTGAAAATGACAAGGAGCGTGTGGCAACCTTGGAGAAAAGCCTACAAGTGGAGAAGGACTTCTGCAAGCTGAAGGACAAGCAGATTGGTGACCTTGAGCTGAAACTGCAGAAAGTTGGGGCCACGACGGTACAAGACTTCAAAGACTTTGACGAGTACTCTGACGAATTGTGCAAGTACTACGTGGAAGGCTTTGATCTTCTCATGAAATGGATGGCAAAGCATCACCCTGGCTTGGCTATGGATGACCTTGAGAAGGAACTTATGTCTGATTGTCCCTCTGAGGCTACAGCAGAGAATGTGATAGAGGAAGCCACAGACGTTGCTGAAGTAATGAAGGAGGCCGCTATTACAACCCCTGTAGACCCTGTCCCTGATGAGCAGTAATTTATATATATATATTATTTTTATCGTAAGGCGAGAACAATATTTCTCTTTAGGCCTGTTGTTTTGGGCGTTTGAATAATTCCTTTGGGGCCCATTGTTTTGGGCAATTAAATAATTATTTTGATAATGGTAGATAGATTGGTTGCAGTAAACAACTCTTTTTATGTTTGGTTGTGCTTGGACAACCTTTTATGACGATGTGTTCTTAGTTCATGATTGAATAGCTCTCTGTTGAATGACAATTCTGATCGTGTTTGAACACTTTAGTACTTTAGTTGTGTTTTGACCAGCTTTCTATTGAATCGTGTCTGAATGGTGACCTTAGTCATATTTGAACACTTAGTGTTCTTTAGCTGTGTTTGAACAGCTTTTATTGTGTCATGTTTGAATGACAATCTTAGTTGTGTTTGAACAACTCAATATTTTTTAGCTGTGTTTGGACAACTTTTTATTGAGTCATGTTTGAATGACGATGTTAGTTGTCTTTGAACAACTTAATATTTTTTAGCAGTATTTAAACAACTTTTTATTGAGTCATGTTTGAATGACGATCTTAGTTGTGTTTGAACAACTTAATATTTTTTAGCTATGTTTGGACAACTTTTTATTCAGTCATGTTTGAATGACGATGTTAGTTGTGTTTGAACAACTTAATATTTTTTAGTTGTGTTTAAACAACTTTTTATTGAGTCATGTTTGAATGATAATGTTAGTTGTGTTTGAACAATTTAATATTTTTTAGCTGTGTTTAAATAGCTTTTTATTGAGTCATGTTTGAATGACAATGTCGCGTTGTACTCATGACTTAGAGTCGTGGTATTGGAGCGTCTTTTAGGTTAACCATTTTTTTCCTTTTGTCTTGAATGACGATTGTATTGGTTGTATTTAAACAACTCTGATTTAGTCAACTTTGGTAGTTGTGCATTAACAACTTTGATGGCTATGACAATGTTGGCTGTTTGTGAATAGCTTTTGATTTGAAATTTTACTGACGGAGGTCCTTGGGAGACATCCCAAGGACGACTCCTAAGTGTTGTACATATTTTTATTGACAAATGACTCATGGATAATCATTGATAAATACGCATGGATAATGCTTTCATGTATTATTGATCTTATGAATGACGAAAGTAATGACTGTCATACATACTGATATGAAGATTAGGCAACTTAAAATGTAAAGAATTTCTTACTGGTAGTATTTCTTCAAGTGTTCTATGTTCCATGGTCGAGGTAGTTCCTGGCCGTCTAAAGACTTCAAGTAGTAGGAGCCTTCTTTGGAATGACGGATTACTTCGTAGGGGCCTTCCTAGGCTGGTCCCAATTTTCCTTAGGATGGGTCCTTTGTTGCCTGTGATACCTTTCTAAGGACGAGGTCTCTTGTGTTGAACCTTCTTACCTTAACCTTTTTGTTATAGTATCTGGCCATTGCTTCCTTGTGTTTAGTCATTCGCTTCATAGCTTCTTCTCCGACTTCATCAACTAGGTCCAGATTGTTGTTAAGCTCCTGTTGATTCTTCTGGTCTTCATATGTTTTGACTTGGAAGCTCGTTAGTCCTACTTCCACTAGTATAACGACCTCAGTGCCTAATGTCAGTCTGAATGGTGTTTCTCCTATTGGAACTCTTGTGGTTGTCCTATATGCCCAAAAGAAATTTTGTAGTTCTTCAGGCCATGCCCCTTTTGCCCCCTCAAGCCTAATTTTGATAATTTTGAGCAAGCTTCTGTTCGTCACTTCTGTTTGGCTGTTGGCCTGAGGGTGTCTTGGAGAAGAGTAGTGATTCTTGACTCCTAAGTCTTGGCAATTTTTTTGAAACTTGGGGTTGTAAAATTGCTTTCCATTGTCTGATATTATGACACGTGGGACTCCAAACCTACAAATTATGTTTTTCCACATAAAGCTTGTGATTTTAGCCTCTGTTATTGTCGTCACTAGCTCTGCTTCTACCCATTTTATGAAGTAATTGATTGCAACGATCAGAAATCTAAGTTGTTTCTTTCCTAGAGGGAATGGACCCATAATATCAATTCCCTTTTGGGCGAAGGGCCATGGTGACGATATGGGTGTCATCGTCTCTCCTGGTCTTGTTTGGGCATTTGCGAAGCGTTGACACTTGTCGCATGTTTTGACGATGTTGTATGCGTCTTTCTGTAGGGTTGGCCAGCATTATCCTGCTTTGAGCGCCTTTCTTGCTAAGTATCTTGCCCCAGCGTGGTTTCCACAGATTCCCTCGTGTATCTCGCGGAGCACATAATCTGCTTCTTCTGAACTGGCGCATCTTAGATATGGGAGTGAATATCCTCGTCTGTACAGCACGTCGTCAATAATGACGAAGCAGGCTGCTCTGATTTGTATCTTCCTTGCTTCCATCTTATCTTTAGGGAGCCATCCTTCTTTCAAGTAACAGACGATGGGAGTCATCCACTCGTCTTATTCTTTTATTTTCAGAACTTATTCACCTTCTGTACTTGGCTACTCCCTTATCTCTACACATAGTTTGGAGGTCGCATTGTAATTGTTTAACGAGGCCAATCTTGCTAGAAAATCAAATTCTGCATTTTTGGCTCGAGGGATTTGCACGAAGTTTAGACTGTCAAAGTGCTGTGAGAGTCGTTGGACAATCTTTAAGTACATCTGCATCCTTTCTTCTTTGGCTTCATAATCTCCCTTCACTTGTCCAATTATTAGCCGAGAATCCACTTGGACGATAAGGTTCCTTGCTCCTAGAGCCTTTGCTAGACTTAGCCCTATTAGCAATGCTTCGTATTTTGCCTCGTTATTCGTTGCTAGGAACTGCAATCTGACTGCATACTTCAATGTTTCTTTTTTTGGAGATATGAGCACTACTCCTACTCCTCCTACTTTCTTTGTGGCAGACACATCTGTCTAGACCGTCCATGTTTCCATAGGAGGTTCTTTTTTCTTATAGGGGTAAGTGAATTTTGCAATGAAGTCTGCTAGCACCTGGGCTTTGATCGCTGCTCGGGGATGATATTCGATGTCAAACAATTCAATTGCCCATTGAATGAGTCGTCCCGCTGCATCTACCTTGTTCATCGTCTTTTTTATGGGTTAGTCTGTCATGACGACGATGGAGTGTGCTTGGAAATAAGGACGGAGCTTTCTGGAGGCAACCAATAACGCGAAAGCTATCTTTTCCATCCTTGGGTAACTTTCCTTTACTCCTTGGAATGCTTGGCTGGTATAATAAACTAGCTTCAGGACATTCCCTTCTTCTCTAATCAGTGCCGAACTTACTGCAGTGTTGGATATTGCTAGGTAGAGATACAACTTCTCTCCCATCACCGAGGGGCTTAATAGAGGTGGCTTCATCAAGTACTCCTTTAACTTGGCAAGTGCTTCCTCGCATTCATCAGTCTACTGAAAAACTTTTTTCAATACCTTGAAGAATGGCATGCACTTGTTTATTGCCCTAGAGACGAATCTGTTTAGGGCTGCAACCTTTCCTTTCAAGCTTTGCACCTCCTTCACTATTTTTGGTGACTTGACTTCGATTATTGCCTTTACTTTATCTGGATTTGCCTCTATACCAAGTTGGGACACCATGAATCCCAAGAATTTTCCTGAAGCAACAACAAAAGCACACTTTGCAGGGTTTAATTTCATATTGTACTTACATAGTGTGCTAAAGGTCTCTTTTAGGTCGTCCAAGTAGTTGGCTTCGTCCTTGCTTTTCACTAGCATATCATCCATGTACACTTCCACATTCCTTCCAATCTGGTGAGAGAACATATGGTTCACCAATCTTTGGTAGGTGGCTCCTGTATTCTTCAGTCCAAAGGGTATAACTTTGTAGTAGTACAACCTTTGGCTGGTGACGAACGAGGTCTTCTCTTGATCGTTTTCATCCATAAGAATCTGGTTGTATCCAAAGAATGCATCCATGAAACTCAAGAGCTTGTGTCCAGCAGTTGAGTCTACTAGCTGGTCATTCCTTGGCAAGGGGAAGCTATCTTTTGGGTAGGCCTTATTCAAGTTTGTGAAGTTGACACACATTCTCCACTTGCTATTGCTCTTCTTTACCATGACCATGTTTGCTAGCCAATTTGGATAGAATACTTCCCTGAGGAAATTAGCTTCTAGTAGCTTCTCTACTTCTTCAGTTACAGCTTTGTTGCATTTTAGTGCAAATATTCTCGCTTCTGCTGTACAGGTTTGCATTTTGGGTTAACGTTAAGACAATGTTGTATCTTCCAATCAATTCCGGGCATATCCTTGTGTTTCCAGGCGAAAACATCTTGGTTTGCCCTTAAGAAGGAAATCATCTTCTTTTTCTCTGAAGTTTGGAGTGTTGTTTCAATCTTCAATACCTTCGTCGGATCTCTTGGGACAATCTCAACTTCTTGTAGTATTTCTGACAGTTCGAGAATGGGCTCTAGTTCATTGATCACCCATGTGTGGTTCTCTCCAGATGCTAAGGCACCTTGATAGCACTCTCTTGCCAAAACTTGGTCTCCTCTAATTTCTCCTGCCCCATGGGCTGTTGGAAATTTGACCTTTAAGTAATATGTTGACGTTACTGCTTTTAGTCTGTTGCGTACAGGTCTTCTCAAGATGATGTTGTATGTTGAAGGACAATCAACTATGAGGAAATCAATATTCTTGGTGACCTGTGCGGGATAAGTTCTTGCAATTATAGTTAGATTGATGATGCCTTTAGGGACGATTCTATCCCTTGTGAAGCTTACCAGAGGCAAGGTGAAAGGCTTGATCCTTTTCTTGTCTAGCTTCATTTACTGAAACGCGGACAAGTAGATGATATCTGCTGAGCTTCCATTGTCAATAAGCACCCGGTGGATGTTGAACTCTTCTACTCTGAGCATGATTACTAGTGGATTGCTGATGAACTAGAAATTTATAGTCGTCATTCACCCAGAGAAGACATTACACATTTATTACGATCATTGATGACAAAACGTAACTGGCGGACCAACGGTCATAGAATGAGTTATGGCCTCTAGAAAAAGATTTTGTAACGCACTAGCCGTTGAGCATAAATGCAGTACATCATTGCCCATTAATTAGGCATACAACTATAAAAGAGAAGATAACAGAAGCCAAAGGTACACACAAATACTCTATGAAATCACTCTCAACTCATTTTTCTCTCTAGAATCTTTCTCCTTTACTGACTTAAGCATCGGAGGCGGTTTGGCCGACGCCACACTAGTGTGTTACTCTTCCCTTTAGTTCATTTTGCAGGACTTTCGCCTACAGAGACAACCCCATTCACAACATCATCCATTTGCTACGACGAGGAGCTCAACTATTGATTTTTTGCATCAGCAGTTTGGCGCCGTCTGTGGGAATGCTAATCATTCAAGCCATCTTTCCCAGTGACAAAAGAGTTCCTCAAAGTACGAGATGGAAGCAGAAACTTGACCTCAGCCAGATGTAGTGCAACAACAAATCCAAGCCCTCTTGGCAAATGTGGAAGAGCTGACTCACCAGAATGAAGAGCTACGAAAGACGATGGAGTCTTAAAACGCAGAACGTCGGCGAACAGGTGAAAACTAGAATGAAGAAGAATCAAATTCTCAAGCCAATAGGCGAGACAGAACTTCAGGAGATGATTCCATTAGGGTGGAGAATGAGCTTTGCAACATGAGGAAAGAGGTGGACGAACTAAAAAGAGCTATGAAGGACAAAGGCGGAGAAAATCTGGATGGGATGATTCGAAGGATGGACACACCCTTCACTACTGAAGTACTGAATCGTCCCCTTCCACCAAAATTTTGTCTTCCACAGTTGGAGTCATATGACGGTTCCAAAGATCCCTTGGATCACATTGAATCATTCAAGACGCTAATGCTATTACAGATGACCCTAGATGAAGTGATGTGTAGGGCATTCCTGACAACACTAAAGGGACCAGCTAGAGTATGGTTCAGCAAAATACCCCTAGGAACCATTGCAGACTTTAAACAACTCAGCAAGGGTTTTGTTCGTCATTTCATTGGTGGGCAGAGGCACAAAAAGCCAACTGGTCATCTTCTCAACATTCAGCAAGCAAAAGGAGAATCACTAAGGAAATACGTCACTCAGATCAACAAGGAACTGCTGTAGGTAGACGAAGCTGAAGATCAAGTTATCCTTACAACCTTCCAAGCAGGATTGCTACCAAGAGATTTCTTCTTCTCAATTACTAAAAGTCCACCAAAAACAGTAGCAGAGTTGCTCCGTAAAGCCTAGAAGTACATGAATGCAGAGGATGCAGTGCTCGCAAAGGAGGTGAAGGCGAAAAGGAAGAGAGACGAAGGAACAAAAGGCAATCGGGATAAGAAGAAGGAGACACGAAGTGATGGACAGACCACAGGGAAAAGGAAAGAGCTTCCAGATAGGAAACCTAGGTTTACCAACTTCACTCCTTTAATAATGCCAATTGAGCAGGTCCTTATGCAGATAAGAGACGATCCTTCCCTGTAATGGCCGAAGCCAACTAGCACTCCAGTAGAAAGAAGAGACAAGAGCAAGTATTGTAGATTCCACCAGGACCACGGGCTTCGTATTGATGAGTGTAGGCACTTGAAAGACCAGGTGGAAACTTTAATCTGGCAAGGGAAGTTGCAGAAATATGTTAGAAAGACGGAGCCATACAGGTACCAACGGAAGGACGACCAAGATAGAACTCTAAAGATGGGGGACACCAAACCCCCTGTAGGAGAAATAAAGACGATCTCGGGAGGAATAACAATAGGTGGAACATTGAAATCCCTGAAAAAGGCACAAGAAAGGGAGATAAACGGCGTCCATTCACGATTCCCTCAATAAAGATGCCAAGGAATGACGAACTCGACATTTTCTTCTTAGAAAGAGATGGTCATAGCATCAGGCAACCCCATGACGATCCACTTGTAATCATGCTGATGGTAGAAGAGTTCAACATCCACCGGGTGCTTATTGACAATGGAAGCTCAGTAGATATCTACTTGCCTGCATTTCAGCAAATGAAGCTGGATAAGAAGAAGATTAGGCCTTTTCACCTTGCCTCGAGTAAGCTTCACGGGGGATAGAGTCGTCCCTAGAGGCATCGTTACTCTAACTGTGATTGCAGGAACTTATCCGGCAAAGGTCATCAAGGAAATTAATTTCCTTATAGTTGATTGTCCTTTAACATACAACATCATCTTAGGAAGACCTGCACTCAACAGATTAAGAGCAGCAATGTCAACATATTACTTGAAAGTGAAGTTTCCAACAACCTATGGGGCAGGAAAAATCAAAGGAGGCTAAGTTTTGGCAAGGGAGTGCTATTAAGTTGCCTTAGCATCAAGAAAGAATCACGTATGGATGATCAAGGAACCAAAGCCCATTTTTGAATCGTCAGAAACACCACAAGAAGTGGAGATCGTCCCAGGAGACTCGATGAAGATATTGAAGATCGGAACGGCATTTCCAGCCTTTGAGAAAGAGAAAATGATCTCCTTCTTAAGGGCAAATCAAGATGTTTTTGCTTGGAAACATGAGGATATGCCCGAGATTGATAGGAAGATCATATAGCAACGTCTTAACGTCAACCTGAAATGCAAACCTGTACTGCAAAAGCGGAGGGTGTTTGCACTAGAACGCAACAAAGCTGTAACTGAAGAAATCGAGAAACTACCGAAAGCTGATTTCATTAGAGAAGTCTTCTATCCAGATTGGCTTGCAAACGTGGTTATGGTAAAGAAAAGCAATGGTAAGTGGAGGATATGAATCAATTTCACAGATCTAAATAAGGTCTGCCCAAAGGACAACTTCCCCCTACCAAGGATTGACCAACTGGTAGATTCGACTGCTAGACACAAGCTTTTGAGTTTCATGGACGCATTTTCTAGTTACAACCAGATTCTCATGGACATAGACAATCAAGAGAAGACCTCATTCGTTACCGGCCAAGGGTTGTATTGCTACAAAGTAATGCCCTTTGGACTGAAGAACGTACGAGCCACCTACCAAAGGTTGGTGAATTGCATGTTCTCTCATCAGATTGGAAGGAATGTGGAGGTGTATGTAGACGATATGCTGGTAAAAAGCAAGGACAAAGCCAACCACTTGGACGATCTCAAAGAAACCTTCAGCACACTACATAAGTACAATATGAAATTAAACCCTGCAAAATGTGTTTTTGCTGTTGTTTCAGGAAATTCTTGGGATTCATGGTGTCCCAACGAGAAATAGAGGCAAATCCAGATAAAGTAAAAGCAATAATCAAGGTCAAATCACCAAAGACAATGAAGGAGGTGCAGAGCCTGACAGGAAAGGTTGTAGCCCTAAACAGGTTCGTCTCTAGGGCATCAGACAAGTGCATGCCATTTTGCAAAGTATTGAAGAAGGCCTTCTAGTGGACTAACGAATGTGAAGAAGCTCTTGCCAAATTGAAAGAGTACTTGACGAAGCCATCACTGTTGAGTCCTTCAGTGATAGGAGAGAAGCTGTATCTTTACCTAGCAGTATTTAACACTGCAGTAAGTTCGGCATTGATTAGAGAAGAAGGGAGCGTCTAGAAGCCAGTTTATTATACCAGCCAGGCATTCCAAGGAGTAGAGGCAAGTTACCCAAGGATGGAAAAAATAGCTCTCACATTATTAATTGCCTCCAGAAAGCTCCGTCCTTATTTCCAAGAACACCCCATCGTCGTCATGACAGACCAACCTATAAGAAAGACGATGAACAAGATAGACGTAGCAGGACGACTTATTCAATAGGCAATTGAATTGGGCCAATTTGACATCGAATATCAGCCTCGAGCAGCAATCAAAGCCCAAGTACTGGCGGACTTCATTGCAGAATTCATTTATCCTTGTAAGGAAGAAGAATCCCCCATGGAAATATGGACAGCCCAAACAGATGGGTCAGCCACGAAGAAAGTGGGAGGAGTAGGAGTAGTTCTTATACCTCTAGAAGAAGAAACGTTGAAATATGCAGTCAAATTGCAGTTCCCAGCAACCAACAACGAGGCAGAGTACGAGGCATTGCTGATCGGGCTAAGCCTAGCAAAAGCTCTAGGAGCAAAGAGTCTTATCGTTCAAGCTGATTCTTAGCTAATAATAGGACAAGTGAAGGGAGATTATGAAGCCAAAGAAGAAAGGATGCAGATCATCCAACGACTCTCACAGCACTTTGAAAGTTTAAACTTTGTGCAAATCCCTCGATCCAAAACTGCAGAAGCTGATTTTCTAGCAAGATTGGCCTTGTTAGATGATTATGATGCGACCTCCGAACTATGTGTAGAAATAAGGGGGCAGCCAAGCATAGAAGGAGAACAAGTCCTGACGATAAAAGAATAAGACGAGTGGATGGTTCCCATCGTCCATTATCTAAAAGAAGGATGGCTCCTTGAAGATAAAACGGAAGTAAGAAAGATACAGATCAGAGCAGCTCGCTTCATCATTATTGACTACGTGCTGTACAGACGAGGATATTCGCTCCCATATCTAAGATGCGCTAGCTCAGAAGAAGCAGATTATGTGTTCCGCGAGATACATGAGGGAACCTGTGGAAACCACGCTGGGGCAAGATCCTTAGTAGGAAAGGAGCTCAGAGCAAGATATTACTGGCCAACCCTACAGAAAGATGCATACAACATCGTCAGAGCATGCGACAAGTGTCAATGCTTCACAATTGTACAGACGAGACCAGGAGAGACGATGACACCCATATCCTCACAATGGCCCTTCGCCCAATGGGGAATTGATATTATGGGTCCTTTCCCTCTAGGGAAGAAGCAACTCAGATTTCTAATAGTCGCAATTGATTACTTCACAAAATGGGTAGAAGCAAAGCCAGTGATGATGATAACAGAGGCTAAAGTCACAAGCTTTGTGTGGAAAAACATCATTTGCAACTTTGGAGTCCCATATGTCATAATATCAAACAATGGGAAGCAGTTTGACAATCCCAAGTTTCAAAAATTTTGCCAAGCCTTAGGAGTCAAGAATCACTATTCTTCTCCTAGACACCCTCAGGTCAACGGCCAGACAGAAGTGACGAACATAAGCTTGCTCAAAATTATCAAAACTAGGCTTGAGGGGGCAAAGGGGGCATGGCCTGAAGAACTACAAAATGTCCTTTGGGCATATAGGATGACCGCAAGAGTTCCAACAGGAGAAACACCATTCAGACTGACATTTGGCACTGAAGCCGTCATACCAGTGGAAGTAGGACTGATGATCTACTGAGTCAAAACATATGAAGACCAGAGGAATCAGCAGAAGCTTAACAGCAACCTGGACCTAATTGATGAAGTCAGAGAAGAAGCTATGAAGCGAATGGCCAAGCACAAGGAAGCAATGGCCAGATACTATAACAGAAAGGTTAAGGTGAGAAGATTCAACACAAGGGACCTCGTCCTTAGGAAGGTGTCACAGGCAACAAAGGACCCATTCCAAGGAAAACTGGGACCAGCCTGGGAAGGCCCCTACGAGGTAATCCGTCATTCCAGAGAAGGCTCCTACTACCTGAAGTCCTTAGACGACCAGGAATTGCCTCGACCATGGAACATAGAATACTTGAGGAAATACTACCAGTAAGGAACGCTTTACATTTTCAAGTTGCTTAATCTTCATATCAGTATGTATGACAACCATTACTTTCGTCATTCATAAAACCAATAATACATGAAAGCATTATCCATACGTATTTATCAATGATTATCCCTGACTTGTCAAAGCATGTACAATACGTATTTAACAATGATTATCCATGATCTATCACTATCAAAACATGTGCAACGCTTAGGAGTCGTCCTTAGGAGACATCTCAAGGATCTCCGTCATCAAAATTTCAAATTAAAAGTTATTCGCACATAACCAACAGCATCATAGCCATTGAAGTTGTTCATACACAACTACCAAAGTCGACTAAATCAGAGTTGTTTAAACACAACCGACATAATCGTCATTCAAGACAAAACAAAAAATGGTTAACCTAAAATACGCTCTAATACCACGACCCTAAGTCACAAGTAGAACGCATCGTCATCATTCAAACATGACTCACTAAAAAGTTGTTCAAACACAACTAAAAATACAAAGTTGTTCAAACGCAACTAGCATCGTCATTCAAACATGACTCACTAAAAAGCTGTTCAAACACAGCTAAAAATACAAAGTTGTTCAAACACAATTAGCATCGTCATTCAAACATGACTCACTAAAAATTTGTTTAAACACAGCTAAAAATACTAAGTTGTTCAAACACAACTAGTATCGTCATTCAAACATGACTCAATAAATAGCTGTTCAAACACAACTAAAAATACTAAGTTGTTCAAACACAACTTACAACGTCATTCAAACATGACTCAATAAAAGCTGTTCAGACATAGCTAAAAACACTAAGTTATTCAAACACAACCAAAGATCAACGCTAAGCTAGTCAAATTTGACTCAACAAAAAATCATCCCATCGCAACTGAAGCTGCTCAAATGCAAGTTAAACATAAGAGTTGTCTCAACACAACCAACATCATCATAAAGGGTTGTCCAAGCATAAAAGAGTTGTTTACTATAACTAAAAGCAGGAAATCCATAGACCTATCTATCATCGTCAAAGAAATTGTTTAGTTGCCCAAAACAACAGGCCCAAAGAGAAATATTGTTCTTGCCTTGCAAGGAAATAAAAAAATAAAAGATTATTGATCTTCAGGGACAGGGTCTGTTGGGGTTACAACAGTGGCCTCCTTCACTCCTTCAGCAACGTCTGTGGCCTCCTCCGTCACATTCTTTACTGTAGCCTCAGAAGAACTATCAGACATAAGCTCTTTTTCAACGTCCTTGATAGCCAAGCCAAAGAGGTCCAAGCCAAGGTGATGCTTTACCACCCACTTCACAAGAAGATTAAAGCCCTCCATGTAGTACTTGCATAGTTCATCAAAGTACTCGTCAGAGTCCTTAAAATCCTGTACCGCTGTGGCCTCAATGTTTTGTAGCCTCAGCTCTAGGTCACCAATTTGCTTATCCTTTAGCTTGCAGAAGTCCTTCTCCACTTGTAGGCTTTTCTCCAAGGTTGCCATGCATTCCTTGTCATTCTCAGCTTCGACAACAATGATGGCTACCTTATTCTTAAACGTCTCGTTCTCAGCAGATAAAGACTTGATCAAAGGCTCCGACGAAGCCACCTTCTTTTCCAAGTCCAAGAACTTCCTAGAGGCAAAAAAAGACTCCCCCAAAAGCCTGCAAGAAACCTCCCTTAGCGGAAATAAAGCAAAGGAAAAGAAGAAGTAAAAATGGCCTACAATGCTTACCTGTACAAGCTTCTGAATGTGAGACGACATCACCTCGCTGGACGATTTCGCCATTAGAGGACTCAGATCATCCACAGAAAGTGCCTCGTGGGCCTTCAGAGCCGCTGCATCAGCATCATCCTAGAAAGTAGGAAGGAAAGATTTACCACCTGATTTCTTCTTCTTCCTACTCTTCTCTCCACCAGAGGTAATCATCTCCAGTGACGAAGTAGGAGAGGCAGGACGCTTGGCAGGATGAGGCATTTTTGTGGATTCCTTCTTAACAACATCACCAGCTTTCTTCTTGGACAAAAGGCCACTGATGATTTCACCTTTGGCCTTCTTTTCTTGAACCTCGGCTAACTTTTGCTTGCTAAACCTAGTCATCATTCCTGAAAGGACGAAGAAAAGGTTTAAAAAAAGGGGAGAAGAGGACAAAAGAAAAAGGGTGTGCTTACTCTTTTTCACAACTTCCAAGGCCTTCCAAACCTTAGTAGACGATTCCGGACCCAAAAAATGAAGAAAAAACGATTGAGGAGAGACGAGCTCGTCAAAATCCTTGACGGTCTCCAAGTATTCCCTTACTTTTTCCACACGTAGCTGATACCTCTTCTTCAAACGAGGATGCTGGGCGACTGCAAAACAAGAAAATGTGTAAGTTACCTATCACCATCACTCCTAGAAAAAAGAAGAAACAGCTGAAAAGACGAGGAAGACGCACCAGACACGGGAACTCCCCAACTACGAAAAAACTTGGGGGCTTCGTCCAAGTCCTCACTAGGGACAAACTCCCAACCATTTCCAGAGATAAAAAGAAATTTGGCTTCTAGTTTCGAAGAGACGAGGGGTAATCAAGGATTAACCTAGAAACCCAATCCCACAACTTAAACTCATAATAGCCGGGGTCCTTAGACTTCTTCAGACGATAAAAATGGAGGAATTCATCCCTCTTAATGACATCACCCTCATTGGCAGACATCTATACCACCATGCAAGAAACAAGGATTCGCCAAGAGTTAGGCACCAATTGCACCGGAGCAAGATGCAAATAGGAAAAAAGTTCCCTTACAAAGGGATGAACAGGGAAACAAAGGCCACTAGTAAAATCGGCCTCATAGAAACAAACCTCATAAGCATATGAGTGACAAGCTCTTTCTTCACCACTCGGGATCCTAATTTTTACAGAATCAGGGAACTGAAATTTGTCCCTAATCCGTTTCTCGTCCTTTTCGGAAAGAGAACACGAGATGTTCCAAGCCTTGTAGGGGGTAGAAACAGAAGTGCCCTTCAAGGCCACACGGTCATCAGACGAGGATAACCCCTTCTCCAGGTCACTTGACCTTACCTCGGACATCCTCAACAATCTAGCTACCTCAGCAGAACGGGAAACTAAAGGAAACAAGGAAGAAAGAACAGAAGTATACGGATAGTCCTTTCCTATGAAAGAACTGACCCCTTCAAGACACTCCCCATCTACGAGCTCAAGCAAACTACCTAAATGAGCAAAAAAGAAAGCTATGGAGGGACAATCTGCTATAACAATAGAATAATCTACCATGGAAGAATAAAAAAAAAAAAAAGAAGCACGAAGGACTTACCAGGAAACGCAGAACAGAGAAAGGAGGCTTGAAGGAGAAACAAACCCTAGAACAGAAAACTGAATAAGGAAAAACACAAAAGAAAGGAAATAGGAGGGAAAAATGCAAAACAAGTGGCCAAAACTCACGCGGGAAAACCAATACATGTTTGCACGTCGAACATATCCTAGCCGTACACGTGGCGCTCAACCATCTAGACATTAAATCGTCATAAATGCGCAGCATATGGAATACGAAGCGTCAGACGAATTTGTTCTTATCTCGTCTAAAAGACGAGATAACGAACAAGGGGGCAGCTGATGAACCAGAAATTTATGGTTGTCATTATACAAAGGTCGTCATTCACCCAGAGAAGATGTTACACATTTATTATGATCATTCATGACAAAACGTAATTGACAGACCAACGGTCACAAAATGAGTTGTGGCCTTCAGACAAAGATTCTGTAACGCACTAGCCGTTGAGCAGAAATGCAGCACATCATTGCCCATTAATGAGGCATACAACTATAAAAGAGAAGATAAAAGAAGCCAAAGGTACACACAAATACTCTACAAAATCACTCTCAACTGATTTTTCTCTCTGGAATCTTTCTCCCTTACTGACTTAAGCATCGGAGGCGGTTTGATTGACGCCACATCGGCATGTTACTCTTCCCCTTAGTTCATTTTACAGGACTTTCGCTTACTGAGACGACCTTATTCACAGCATCATCCATCTGCTACGACGAGGAGCTCAAAGTTGATTTTTTGCATCATCAATCGTCATGGGGTTGCTTGATGCTGTGACCATCTCTCTCTGAGAAGACAATATCAGGCTTGTCATTTTTTGGCATTTTCATTGGAGGGAGACATGAATGGACACTGTTTAATTCTCTTCCCTGTGCCTTTTTCAGGGACTTCAGCATTTTGCCTACTATTAGTTCTCCTGAGATCGTCTTTATTTCTCCTATAGGGGGTTTGTTTTTCCCTATCTCTGGAGTTCTATCCTGGTCGTCCTTTCATTGGTACCTGTGGGGCTCCGTCTTTCTGACGTACTTCTGTAACTTCCCTTGTCGGATTAAGGTCTCTACCTGGTCTTTCAGATTGCTACACTCATCAGTGCGATGCTCGTGGTCCTGGTGGAACTTGTAGTACTTGCTCTTATCTCTCCTTTCTACTAGAGTGCTAATTGGCTTCGGTCATTGCAGGGAGGGATCGTCTCTTATCTACATAAGGACCTGCTCAATTGGCATTATTAGAGGAGTGAAGTTAGTGAACTTGGGTTTCCTGTCTGGAAGTTCCTTCTTTTTCCCTGTGGTCTGCCCAACACTTCGCGTCTCTTTCTTCTTATCGCGATTGCTGCTTGCTCCCTTGTCTCTTTTCCTATTTCCTTTCATTTCCTTTACAAGCACTGCATCTTCTGCATTCATGTACTTCTGAGCTTTACGGAGCAACTCCACGACTATTTTTGGTGGACTTTTAGTGATTGAGAAGAAGAAATCTCTTGGCAGCAACCCTGCTTGGAAGGTTGTTAAGATAACTTGATGTTCAACTTTATCTACTGTAGTAGCTCCTTATTGAATCGAGTGACGTATTGTTTTAGTGATTCTCCTTCTGCTTGTTGAATGTTGAGAAGATGGCCAGTTGGTTTTTTGTGTCTTTGCCCCCCAATGAAATGACGAACAAAACCCTTGCTGAGTTGTTCAAAGTCTGTAATAGTTCCTGAGGGTATCTTGTTGAACCATACTTTGGCTGCTCCCTTTAGTGTTGTTGGTAATGCCCTACACATTACCTTGTTTGGGGTCATTTGCAATAGCATCAGCATCTTGAATGATTTGATGTGATCCAAGGGATCCTTGGACTGTCATACAACTCTAACTGTGGGAGGCGGAATTTTGGTGGGAGGGGACGGTTTAGTACTTCGGTAGTGAATGGTGAGTCTGTCCTTCGAATCATCCCATCCAGATTCTCTTCACCTTTGTCCTTTATAGCACTCTTTAGTTCGTCCATCTCTTTTCTCATGTTGCGAAGCTCATTCTCCACCCTGGTGGAATCTTCTCCTGAAGTTTTGTCACGCCTTTTGGCTTGAGAGTCCGATTCTTCTTCATTTTGGTTTTCACTTGTTCGCCGACGTTTTGCATTTTGAGACTCCATTGTCTTTCGTAGTTCTTCATTCTAGCGAGTCAGCTCTTCCACATTAGCCAAGAGGGCTTGGATTTTTTGTTGTTGCATAGCAACTGGCTGAGGTGCAGTTTTTGCTTCCATCTCGTACTTCGAGGAACTCTTTTGTCATTGGGAAAGATGGTTTGAATGATTAGCATTTCCCACAGACGGCGCCAAACTGATGATGCAAAAAATCAACAGTTGAGCTCCTCGTCGTAGCGGATGGACGATGCTGTGAATGGGGTCATCTCTATAGACGAGAAACCTGCAAAATGAACTGGGTGGAAGAGTAACGCTCCAGTGTGGTGTCAGCCAAACTGCCTCTGATGCTTAAGTCAGTAAGGGAGAAGGATTTTAGAGAGAAAATGAGTAGAGAGTGATTTCGTAGAGTATTTGCATGTACCTTTAACTTCTGTTACCTTCTCTTTTATAGTTGTGTGCCTCATTAATGGGCAATGATGTGCTGTATTTATGCTCAACGGCTAGTGCATTACAAAATCTTTGTTTGAAGTTCATAGCTCATTATGTGACCGTTGCTCCGTACGTTACATTTGGTCATCAATGAGTGTAATAAATGCGTAACGCCTTCTCTGGGTCAATGACGATCTCCGATTAATGACGACCTTAAATTTCTGACTTATCAACTTTAATGGTGCACTTTCCATAAACCTTTGCTTTATCGTGGTTGCCCATTAGTAGTTTTTGTTCTATAGAAGACTCCTCATAAGTCTTGAACAGTTTCTTGTTTTTTCACACATTCACCATTGCACTAGAATTGAACCACCAATCAAAAGTTTTGCACTTATAGCCATATGAACTTCAATGATCATATCAATATGTATATCACTTACCATAGCAATAATGTCCTCAATGACATTTGTTTCATTGGTATTCCCTTCTTCATCCTTTTTCTTGTTCTTTAAGAGTTTACATTTGCGAATGTAATGACCTTTCTTTCCACAATGGAATTAAGCCTAGTTCTTCTTGTCTTTGTTGGGATTATTGGAGTTCTTCTTCTTGAAACACTCCCACTTTTGTTCACTTTTAAGTGCTTATTGGTCTTGCTTGAACTCCCACTTTAAACATTGCTCACATTGTTCACATTCACTTTAGAGTTGGTGTTAGTCCCATCTTTAATCGGACTTTCCTCTTTAATTTGAAGATGTTGTCCAAATTGTTCTAAAGTGAGATTTTCTGACATATGCAAAAACTTCTTCCTAAAATTATTCCAACTTGGTGGGAGTTTTGCAATAATTGCACCCACTTGGAATGATTCAGGAATTGATTGAAAAACCTCAGAGTTTATTGACCGAAATCTGTAATTCATGAACTTGATCCAAAATTGAGATATTATCAAGCATTTTATAATCAAAGTACCTTTGAATAATAAACTTATCGTACCTATCTTCTTAGTTTTGTACTTAGCCTCCAAAAGCATTCCAAATCTCCTTTAGTGACTTCATTGAAGTGTAGAGATAATAGAGATGATCCGAAAGAGTATTGAGAATGTGTCCTTGCAAATCATTTTGTCTTCCTCCTATTTCTTTCTTTGTGCCTTTATCTAATTAGTATCTTCATCACTAGCAGTAGGAAGAGGCATCAAATACGAGTCCAAGACATAAAAGAATCTCAGTGCAGTGAATAAGAATTTCATCCATCGCAGCCTAAGCTTTAAGCCATAACCACAAACACAGAAAACCCAAACCCACCAACATAAAATCTTTAGATTAATGATTCGAATTGCCAAATCCAAACCACAAACACAGAAAATCCAAACCTAAACCCAAGAATCCTTAGATTGAAAACCAAAATCACGAAAATGAGGTGTGGGTTTTTGTTTCTGGGTATAAATTTATGCATGTATGAAAATGGTGGAGTGGGTTTGAAAAAGAAAGAAAGAAAGAAAGAAAAGGAAAGAAGAAGAAGAAAATGCCGTTGGTATGAGTGGGTCTGACTTGACAACACACAAGTTATGGGCCCCACAAGGTCCTTATATTTACGTTGAAAACACCCAATTGTTGTTTCCTGTTTCCATCACTTTAACTCAAATTTTTGAGTTTGATGGAAACAAGTGTTGAAAATCAAGTCAAATACAAATTTTTTTGTGGGACTCATGTGTTTTGAGAACTCAGTTATGAAAACTGGGTAATATGATCCAAAAACCCATTGATCCAAACAAGCTCTAAAGCTTTTAAAATAGGAGCCACATTTCCAACTTATAGAGTATAGACTAAAATGTACAAGACAAAACAACACTTCCAATTATAATTGGGTCCCATGATCAAATCAAAAAAAGAAAAGAAAAAAAAAGGTTCCTATTAAACGATTGATTTGGGTCCCATTAAATATAATTTAATTATAATAATTCTAGAGAATACCCACATGATTTCTTGTGTCTCTTAGAAACTGACTTTTAGGAGAGAAAAGAAGTGATTATTAAGTGAACATAAGCCACTAATACCCATAGGTTTATATTTCATCAAAAGGCATGTGTGGAGAGTTAAAACGTTTTGTAAAACCATTCACAAGGCTTGAAACCTTTTCAAACATTCAAAACAGTTACCAAAAAATTCTACAGAAAATTCAATTTTTTCGAGTCTTGACCAATCAAGGGGAATTGAGAATCAATCGAAGGCTCTTTTAGATCGATTGAATAGAAATCGAACATTGATTGAGTCATCTAGAAGTTTCAGATCAAATTTCTTGATCACTTCAATCGATCAAGCAAAAGTTTTGATCGATCGAACATACTGAATTTCAAATTTTGACTTAGAAAATTCCAAAACTTGAATTTTCACTTTATCAACGTTATGAAACAATATTCTCCAAACTCTAACATCATTATTACAACCTATCCATGCATATACCTATATATACAATAGTTGAATCCTCTGAAAACCCCAAATTGAGCATTGCAACCACTGTCGAGCATTGTAGGTCCACTGTCGATTTCAAGAATCTGTGCCACTTTCTCACTCAATGAT
Source organism: Notholithocarpus densiflorus (assembly GCA_030021035.2). NCBI lineage: Eukaryota > Viridiplantae > Streptophyta > Magnoliopsida > Fagales > Fagaceae > Notholithocarpus > Notholithocarpus densiflorus. The sequence continues at coordinate 159,148 of JARYZH020000427.1, forward strand.
TTCAACACCCAACGACACAAAGGGGTAATTTTTCTTTTCATCTGTTTCATTTCATACCTATTTACATCTTCTTTTTCATTTTATTTTTATTTGTTTGCAACTATGAAATGGTTTTTTCACTTATCACCCAAAAAAGAAAGGCAGGGGCACATTTGAGTGTGGAAAGGAGATAGTTTTTTTTTTTAGTTTCTTTTTATTTATTTGTAACTATAGATGTGTTTTTTTACTTATCACCAAAATAATATTAAAAAAGAAAAAGAGAAAGAAAAGCAAGGACACATTTGAGTGTGAAAAGGATATAAATAGGAATACGAACTTGAAACATGTTGTATATCTAATAGCCTTAATAGGAAGTTTATTTTTTGTATATATCCTAGCTTTTCTAAAACAAAGAGTTGAAGAAACAGGGTCTTGAAACTGATCTGTATCTCTTTCAATTTGGCATTGGTGTAGGGATGTGATGCTTCTGTTCTATTGGGTTTACTGAAGGAATTGATTCCAATAAATAGTCTCTTTCTAAGAGTCTTTGCTGAGGTATTCAATCTATCTTTTCCTTTTTCTTTTCTTCGTTTAAGTCTATAATTGTGTTACAATGGAAAATTATGAGGTCTGCCTATTCAATTTGTTCATTCAATATTCTTTTTCATGATTTGGCTAGACTAGTAATATGGATTTTTCAGAAAATGCTATTAATACAACTAGTGACAATGATAAAAGTGAAAATCATGAGAATGTAATTTTGGGTGAATAATATGAAATTAAACTTGGAATGCAAGTGAGTTCCAAAGAAGAAGCATATAATCTCAATAATGAGTATGCTTTAAACAACGGGTTTAGCATTCGAAAAGGGGTTAGAAGAAAGATTGATGGTGTTCTTAGGCAATGAGAATTTTTGTGTTCATAACAAGGTTATAAAGAGAACAAGTTGTCATGCTAGGATTCATTTTGATGTTAAAAATGGTATTTGGAGTGTTTCATACTTCAATGATGAACTCAATCATGAATTTGCAAGTCTAGAAGAGAGGTGTAATTTGAGATTAGGAAGGAAGGTGCTAAGTACTCATGGGACTATAATTGAGACAATGGTTAGCTCAGGCATAAAAGCAACAAAGTTTTACTCATTTTTATCAAAGGAGCTTGGTGGTGCAAATAATGTTGGGTTCCTTAGGAGAGATTGCCATAACTTCTTGCACACTAAAAGAAAACAATTGATTGAAGCTGGGGATGGGCAAAGTGTTGTTAATCATTTTAAAAATAGACAAGTGAAGATTTAGTGTTTTTTTATTCAGTGCAAGTAGACCAAGAAAATAGAATGGCAAATTTCTTTTGAAGAGATGGTAGATCAAAATTAGATTATGACTATTTTAGGGATGTTGTATTTTACACCACTTATCAAACCAATAAGTATAAGTTAATATGTGCACTATTTGTGGGAATTGACCATCATTGGACAATGTTTTATTTGGTTATGCCTTTTAGTATCACCCTTCATCTCCACACATTATGTTAGTTTAAACTTATTACATTAGGAAGAAAAAAAAGGCCTTTTAACATGTACTATTTTCTTTTTCCCCAAGACTCAACCACAAGATTCCAAATATAATGGGGAACTTTTTTGGACAGTTTTTGTAAAGTTGCGATTTTACAACTATGTTTTTATATTGGCTTTAATTCTGTGTCAAATTTGATTGCATTTCTATTCAATCATTTCCCTGTATTTTTGTGGGAGTTAATATAAGAGCTGTGTGTGAGAGATTGGTGAAGATTTTGTGAAGATGAAGAATTCGTGACTAGATCGCGACTGGCTCACGAGTGCCAACCCATGAAAGGCCATGTGAGAAGCACATGTTGGAATTTGAAGAGTCTTTGCCAGGCTGGATTTTGCGAGTCACTTTGCTACTCAGGCCAAGACGTGAGTGACCTGCAAAACTCTCTGCCTTGAGCTTTTTTAGGGTGCCTTTTCTCATACCTTTACCAACACTATATAAGCCCTCATTACCCATGAAATTGTAAGGTGATTTTCCAAGAAACTTTTGAGAGAGAAAACCCTAGCTAACCACTTGAGAGTTAAACATTGTATACCCACAATCATCTACACCATTTTTTTCTAAAGTTTTCCTTTACTCCTACCTCTCTATCTACACATCTTTGAGAGGTTCTTAGCTCAAACACTTACCTCACCCAATATGAGTGTTGAGAGAAGTTTTGGTGCATATGGGAAGCATTTGAAGAAGCCATTGAGTGGCAGATGCAATTTGGAGCTAATTACAGGATCTAGATAACTAGTGAAGACATGGCCCTGTGAAGCCCATTGGTAGCGGGAACTTGGAGGGTTTAAGTACATTGGGCAAATTAGGCTTGAAGGGTCTCTTCATTATTCATGTACTGCAACTTTATTCACTAATGGATCTATTTCGGCTTGGAGGGTCGCGGAGAGGATTTTCGTCGAGTGCTTCAGTTTCTTCTTCGATAACACGTCTCGATGTTATCTTGTGTTTGCATCTCTCTTCCCTACTCTTTAAGCTTTACATTTATTGTTTATTATACTTGCTTATGTCTTAGAGTAGTGTTTCGGTTTTATTATGACTCATTTACTCTTGTTCCGCACTTAGTTAAGTTAAAGTAAAATAATCAAGCCGTAATTTAAAATTGGGGGTCTAAATTGGCTATAGTGTTTCACACTATTTGAGCTTTCAATTTTTTGAATAGCAAACTGCATAGTTGTATGCACAACTAGTGGACAGTATTTTTGGGCAACATATTTGATTTTGACAGTTTTTTAGATGGGATATTTAACAATTTGGACAATTGATACCTTTTGTAACAACTCTTTTGGATAGTTTTTGTAACTAATGAAGCTACACAAACATGTTAGATTCTATATTTGCATTTGAGTAGCTTCTTGTTTAACACAAATTATATATGAAAATGATGAATATTTTTAAATGTGATGGTAAAGTTCATCTTTGAATAAGAAAATTATGGATGAATACTTTCAAATTCATTAAGAAAGATGCTGATAATTTGTCAAATTCATTAAGGGATGTTGTCAAATTTTAGTGGGTGATTACATGTCCTCCCATTTGGACAATTTGCAAATTGCTATGGAGATGGATTTGGAGTTTTCATTTTCTTTTGTATAAATTAACCTTACAAAGTACTTCTTTTGTTCAATATGGGCAAAATTTAACCATATTGAGATGAACTAAAGACATTGATGTGCTTTAATCTGTGTTGACCAAGTGTTTAGCCCATTCAATCTTCAGTTTTTCTCAAATCTTATAATTATAATCAATTTGCAAAAACAATTTAATACATCAAATTTGAAATTGAGCTTTATGAGTAAATTGTTATGCAATCATGCAAACTTGAAAACAATATAATTGTCCACTATTCATATATGAAAGTTGTATGACAAACATAAAATGAAACAATCTACGTGCAAGACTCTTTTCTTAAATTATTGCTCTCAAAACAACTTGCGATCATACAATTGCCTAAAGAAGACCTGCAATCATACAATTCTATTATTTAAAATAAAACCTGTCACATACATTTGGGATTGTATTAGAAAATAGAAAATAAAACTTGTCATAATTCTAATTAAAGTTATTTAATTTAGAATACATTCAATTAAGATAAAACTTGTCACGATATATTGTACAAAAAAAGTATCACAAAAGTTCCTCAAAAGAAAAAAGAAAAGAGAAGGTATCACAAGAATGGGAAGACATTTGAAATAAAACCTGTTGCAGTTCAGTATACAAAAAGAGGATCATAGGATTGGAAACACATTTAAATAAAACCTATCACAATTCTTTCTAAAAGTTTCTAATTCACAATACATTGATACGAAAGTTTTGATGATTTAGTAGTTCTCCAAAATGCAGGATTTTTAGGCTTCATTTCCTTGTCAACAAAGGATGACAGATTGTTCACTAACTCTAGCCACATACTCCAAGAATTCAGTCAAGAGGTAGGGCAGTTTTCCTTTTAAGTATTCAAAACCATCTATCTGCATCACAGGGATAAAAAAAAAAGAATCACAAAATGAGAAAAAGTTGCAGCCAACATTAGCAGAAAAATCCAGAAAATAAAAACACTTAAAAACCCACTTGAATCTTGAGAAGTCATTACAAAATGAAGGGCACTACACATGAAAGCAATAAAAATATCAAACCTCACAATGAACTTCTGGTCATGCTTGCGGTCATCAATCTAGTCTGACTTTTTTTTTCTTTATCATCAATCCTAGTTTGACACTCACCAACAGATCTGGAACATCTAGAAAGATTACCAGTTTTACTAAATGAAATGCATAAATTTCACTCCCACATTGTTGTAATTGTCACATTATATAAATAAATAATTAAAAAAAAGTTGACTGATTACAACCAATTTAAAGTTACATTCTTACATTCAAAGTTAAAAAGTTAGAAGCTTTCATTCTAACTTATCATCTAACAAAATCATTGGCATTAAACAATACTAGTAACTGCAGAGTAAAATGCAGAAATATATGAATAGCTTTGCCACTACAAATTTCCAATAAATCCAATGGTTTCAAAAACAAATTTAAAGAAAGAGAACAATTTTTCATCCACTCATTTTGGGAATAATTAAAGCCCAAACTTTTACTGAATGAAATGCATAAATTCACTAAAAAGAAAATCCTATCCACCAATGAAAATAGTCATGAAAGAAAATGGTACTAGTTGTGTAGTGAGCATCACCAACAACAATGATAATGAAAACACATCTAAGAACATGCCTAGAATAATGACATTATTTGAAAAGAAAACAAATCCTATAAAAGTAAGCAATATAACAATTAATAACTCCTAAACAAATCTTAAGCAATCTGATAAACTTCAACAAGCTAGAACCAATCCTATGTAGCAGATAAAACTGTATTTTCTCCAAATATTAATGATGCTCAACACAAACCATCTTTAAAAACCTTGAAACCAAAAGAAAGTAATTATATTACCATAATTTAGAGAAAACCAAAACAAAAAACCTCAAAGAAATAATCTACTATAAACTATATTTAGACACCAGAAAGTCAATTACAGCTTTGGTAGGGAATTGCTAAAAAGGTAATTTTGAAGGATTCATGCAAGATAATATGAAAGGAAACAATGACATGGGACTTTTAGCTAAAATTTACACATCAATAGTAACAAAAAGTGTGATGAATAAAAAACTGCTTGGTTGAATCCAGAAAAACCATAATTTGTTTTGGCACATTGAAAAGGTAAATAAAAAGTTAGCAAGTGGAATATTCATACATGAAGGAAATTAAACTACATGAACATACATATACATTGAAAAATGTTACAGCATTTAGAAAATCTGCTTGCAAGCACTACAAAAAAAAAAAAAAAAAAAAAAAGTCTATTGCGGCCGATTTTTTGCGACTAAATATATATATATATATATATATATATTTATTGATTAAGTCTAATTTGAGTTTCTTATTAGTTTACCTCATGTAAACAAGGAAATTAATTTTTTTTACATTTGCATTGGCCTGCTTTCTTCCAGACAAAGTGAACTTTTTTCTGCTGGTTTTTATGTTATCATGGACTTAATGCCAGTTAATGGCAGGCAAATGGTTCAGCAAGAGTCAGGTTGGGGCAAACAGATGTTATTTCCAGTGTGAAGGTATCTAATGGTTTGAGATTCTGGATCTTCCACACATATCTACATTAAGCATTTTCCTCCTGTGTTTTGTGAAGACTTGTAATGTTGTGTACTAATTTCTGTAAATGCAGGCTGAACTTGGAAAGCCAAGTTCATTGCAACCTGACAAAGGAAAGGTTGCCATTCATGTTGATTGCAGTCCAACCGCAGCACCAATGTTTGAGGTTGTATATCTATACTATCTTCTAATGCTATCAATTTTTGTTGATTGAGCTCATATAGTTCTTCTTCTTATAATTGTTATTAGGTTGAACTTATTTTCATTGGCTTATTTTGTTTAAAAAATAAGGTGTATAAAAGTACATTTGTACCTAGAAAAAGTGAGTTTTTAAAAAGCCGTAGTAATGAAAATAAGCTGGTATTTTAGGCTAAAACAGACAGATCCTTTATCCTTTTTTGTTTGTTTGTTTTTCTATAAAAGAATTCATTATGTGAAATAGCAGTTGAAATTCAATCATGGCACAATGAGGAAGAGTTATTCTTGTTGCCAATTTTCTTTGTAGTTCATTATTTATATATATTTCTAATTTAGATTTATTCCTTACTCAGGGTAGAGGGGGTGAGGAGTTGTCCACAGAACTCTCAGTTGCTCTTCAGCATTGCCTATTAGGTGCTAAAAGTGGAGCTGGTATGAATCTAATCAGAGCAAGAGAAGTCACCATCAATTTATTGCCCTACATATGCTTTCTATCATTTTGCAGTTCGTCCTCTAATTTGTATTTTGATTATAGGTTCTTGCTTTGCTTTAATTGAAAAATGATCTTATTTATTTTTCATAGGGGCTGGAATTGATCTCTCGTCTCTAATAGTTGCGGAGGGAAAAATTTGCTGGGATCTTTATATTGATTGTCTTGTTGTTTGTTCAGACGGGAATCTGCTTGATGCCCTATGTTCTGCCATTAAGGTAGTTTTTCTCCACATACATCCATACATTTGCAATTTAATTTTTCTCTTAATTTCGTCAGGATGTCAAGAATTTTTCTGGCTGTTGATAAAGTCTAGAGAGCTGATGAGCCATATCTCTTGTGCTTGAAACATGTCTAAACCAGACTGATCGAATTTCAACTTCACCGAGCTTCATTTTTTCTGATAAGTCTAATAGATATTGGTCATACTCAGTGCAGAAGGCTTCAGTTTTGTGGGGTCTAGGGGAGGGAATTGGTTGGCATCCTCAACCCCTATTTCGGAGAGGCTCCCCATTTAAACGATCTTCGTGCCTATGTTGTATCTATTTTACCATGATAGCAGCATGCATATAAATTTTTGGCATCGTTATTCTCCCTAGATTCTCATGATCAGAGGCATCATAAACAGTTGATGACTTTGCTGCCATTGGAAGCTGAAAACTAATGTATCTTATTATTGTTGTTCCTGAAGGCTGCTTTGAGCAATACAGGCATCCCAAGAGTTCATGTTGCAGCTGGTGCATTGGGTGATGAGAAACCAGAGGTTGACATCAGTGAGGAAGAATTTCTGCAGTTTGACACATCAGATATTCCTGTCATAGTTACAATAACAAAGGTGACAAAACTGCACTTTTAGTTATAATATTTTCATAAGCTGCAAATGTCTGTACTTCCAGCATGTAGTACTAACCTTCTGTTTTATAGGTGGGAAGGCACTATATTGTAGATGCCACTTCAGAAGAGGAGTCCCAAATGAGCTCTGTCGTTTCTATTTCTGTTAACAGGAAAGGACAAATTTGTGGGCTGACTAAACGAGGTGGTGTAGGCCTGGATCCAAGCATCATTCTTGATATGATGTCTGTGGTAAAACATGTAAGTGAGCAGCTAATAAACAAATTGGATTCTGAGATAGCTGCTGCTGAAGCTGGGGAAGAAGAATCATGGCATGGTTAGAACCTTGAATTGGTGCATTCAAACGAACTGGTGCGTTGAAGTTTTAGTTTGGATAACTTACTAGGGGATGAAGATAGAATGAAATGTGTTGTACACTTTGCACGTTGACCAAAATTGTCCAAGTTATTCTATGCAATTTTGCTTTTTTACGAGTTGGATCTGGTTACTAGTTTAGGAAAGCTTACTTGCCTGCTCTTAGATTTTGACTGGAAGCAGCAAGACATGTTGTCATTAGAGCACTCACAATAGTGGTGTTATATTGCTATATTGTTATATTTTAGCTCCTCAAACACTAAAATCAAGCTGCAGCAGTGGAGCTAAATCTATTTTTTTTAGCTCCATTGCTACAGTGCACATCTATCTATAGATGTGCATTGTTCATGAGAGCTAAAAAAAAGAAAGATTATTTTATTCTACCAATTGATTAAAATATTATTTCATTCTCTCTCTCACTCCGTGCCTCTCTCTCTCTCAGTCACTCTCACTCCATCTGAAGCTCTCATCCTCTCCCAAAACTCTCTCAAGCAAACTCTCTCAAGCTCTCATCCTCTCTCAGTCACTCTCCTCTCTCATCGTCACCTCTCTGTCTCAGACCCACGCCGATCAGCTCTTTGTCTCATCGGTGGTGGTGGTGGTTGTGTGGGTAGATCGGCGTTGGTGGGTGGCTGGGTTCGTCGGCATTGGTGGGCTGTGGTGTGGTTGAATAGTCGTTGGGCTATAGTGTGGTTGAATAGTCGTTGGGCTGTGATGGGTAGATCGGCGTTGCTGGGCTGTGGTGGGTAGATCGGCGTCGCTGGGCTGTGGTAGGTAGATCGGCGTTGGTTGGATTCATCGGCGTCGGTGGGTTGTGCTGTGGTTGGTGTGCTGTGGTAGCTTGGGTGGGTTTCGTGGTGGTGGGTATGGGTGTTGTCTGGTGGGTCGGGTGGGTGTGGGTTGGTTGATTTTTTTTTTCTTTGTTGTGGTGGTGGTGGCGGCGGTGGCTGTGGTTGTGGCAGTGGCAGTGGGTTATGATTGTGGTTGTCATGACTGGTGGTTTATGGTGACTGGTGGTGATGGGGTTATGATTGTGGTTGTGGTTTTGTTTTTTTTTGTTTTCTATGTTGTGTTGTGGTTGCCAAAGTAGAGTGGTGGTAGTGGTGGTGGTGGTGGGTGTGGTTGTGGCTGTGGCTGATGGTAGAGGTGGTTGTGGTTGGTGCTGTGGATTTTTTTGGGTAGTGGGATATATTATTTTATTGTGAAGGATATATTATTTTATTGTGAAGGATATATTATTTTATTGTGATGTTTATATTATTTTATTGTATTGAAAGTTAAAATAGATCCACTGCTGCAGCATGTGTGTAGGTAAAATAGATAAAGTAACTTTTGATGGAGCTAAAAAGCTAAATTTTTAGTTCCATTTCTGTGGATACTCTTAGAGCAGTAGCAATAGTGGTGCTAAATAGTTATATAGCTATTTTTAGCACCACCAATACTTAAAATGCATGCTGCAGTAGTGGTGCCATAAGTAAAAAATTTTAGCTTCTTGCTACGGTGCACAACTATAAATGGCTGTGCACTGTAGCAAGAAGATAATATATATATATATATTAAACTTCTCTCTCTTCTCTCATTAAAAAAATATTTTCTCTTTTTCTTTCTTTCTCTTTCTCTGCGGCCTGCCTCATCTCCTCTTTGCTTCGCTGGCTAGCTCGTCGGCAGTGGTGCTCATAAAATCCATATAAAAACCCACTGAATCAGACACCCAGCCACCAGAAACAACACCGGATCGGACCACTGCCGCCGAAGCAATGCCGATCCACCAAACCCACAGATCATTAAACCCATCCCAACGCCCACCACCACCACCACCACCACCACCTGCAATAAGCGACCCACCACAAACACGCGCATCCACAACCACCACAAAACACAAACTCACATCACAAATCACAAACCCATGGTAGATCGGTTAGAGTAGAGAGAAAGATCACAAACCCACGGCACAACCCACAAACCCGCGTCGGCGAGGAAGGTGAGCGCTTTGACGAGTTTGTCTCTGGCCACGTCACAACCCACAAACTCACGCTGGCACAACCCACAACCCACAACCAATTGGATCCTCGAGAGCTTCGACGATTTTGTCTTCGGCGCTGGCGAGGAAGGTTTCGAGATGGTGATGGGTGGGAAGGAGAGAACGGTGATGAGATAGAGAGAAGTGAGAGTGGAGAGTGGAGAGGAGAGAAATGAGAAGTGAGAGTGGAGAGTGGAGAGTGGAGAGGCACGACATGCACAGAGATAGAGAGAAAGAAAGAAATTAATAAATTAATGTAGTAAATATAATATTTTATTGTAATGTTCATATTATTTTATTGTGTTAATAGTTAAAATAGATCCACTGATACTAAATGTTTTATAAAGTGAGTAGGTAAAATAAATAAAATAGCTTTTTATGGTACCAAATAGCTAAAAAAATAGCATCACTGCTGTGGATACTCTTATAGTTCTAAAGATAAATTTCCTGCTAGTGGAGTAGCATTGCTGTGTGTTGCATACCTAGAAATCGTTTTCACTTTTTTGAACTGTTACCTTGCATATCAGAGCTCAATCTTAAAGGGCATTTCACTATTCTTGTGCTTTTTGGTTTTCTATTATGGATGTAGGCCATCAAATTGAATTGGGGAGAGAATATCTTGGTAGGACTCCGGGATGAGTTGTCCACTTCTGCAACACTCTTTGTTCTCGCTGGTGGTATTTGGCAAGTGGGATTGGAGAAATCTGGCAAGCGCGCGTTTGCTTTTGTTGCAGTTGGCCTGATTTCATTGAATATCGTTCCACTTGTTATGGGTACATTTTAGTCTTCTAATGTGAAGGAAATTCTGCACCATTTTCGTGTTCATTTATTCAATAAGACTTCCACTAAGATTCATTATACATCAAGCGAGAATTGTAAATTGGAAAATTAGGTGGCCCTAACAGACTTAGATGATAGTCATGACATAGACGCCACTATTCATTGAACAATGATGTTTCGTGTGTATGTATGGACTATTGAATAGCTTGACATTGTTTCGTCTAGGTCTAGTGAAATGAAATGCAAGAATGGTGAATAATCTTCACGTGAATAATTACGCAAACTTGGCCTGTATCCACATCACCAGCCCGTTGCTGTAGCACCAAGTGTAGTCATATCAAACACCTTCAACAAACCACACGCGCCAACAACCGTCACTGTTTAGCCAAGTCATGTTCACAATTTTGTATGTGTTGTTCAGCAGGTCGGCACTGTTTCACATTGTCCAGTCATATCAAACACATTAACGTGAATAGTTACACAAACTTTCGCAATGCACTCTTTTGATGTATGCAGAGGATCCTTGAAAAGTTTATTAAAAATTTTGGGGATGAGCTGTCCACTTTTGCTACACTCATTGTACCCACTAGCGGTATTTGGTGTTGGAAAATTTAGACCCCGGTTGATAGAATTAACAAGTTTTAAACCCAAGTTGTTAATTAGATTTATTATGAATAAAACTTGTTAAAACAAACAAACATCAATATCATGTCAAAATCATGCAGTGGTAAAATAAATAAGATAAGATATGATGACCCAGGAAAACCAATGAAACAAACTAGTTTCACAGTAAAAAATCTGGCAGGAAACCTTCCCGAAAAGCAATTCACTATAGTAAAGAGAAGTTTTAGATCTAGTACAAAACCTTTGTCCTTAGACTCTACAATCCCCGTAGATAAACTCACAGCAGAAACCTTCTACTACTTTAGAACCTCTGAACTCTTCAATATATGAATGCCACCCTATTTGCACGGATCCCAGTACGTGACTAACCAATGATGCACGGCTCCCAGTACGTGACTAACACACCAACTAGAAGAAGATGTTGGCTACAAAGTTCTTCACTTCATCAACAATAAAGATCAAGAAGCACTTGGTTACAAAACCCTAAGGCGCAAAGACGCAGTAGCTTCTTTCAGAGAGAATAAGGCATTAGATACCTTTTGCATATGTTCTCCTTGTATTCTCTTATGTGACGGCCTTTGAAATAAGCCTTATATATGTCTAGGGTTGTGAGAAAAGAAACCCTACACATACATGTCAGCATGGGCTGAAAATCAGATTTGGAAATCTGAATTTCGTAAATCTCGATCGATTGAGGAGGTGTCGAGGGGACAGAAATTTGCTCGATCGATCGACCTAGCTATCGAGAGGTGTCAAGATTGTGATAAGAAGCAACTGAAGAGCTCGACAGATAAGTCAGGTGTCGAGAGGCGTCAAGCAGCTATCGAGCTTTAAAATTCAGCACTTTCTCACTTGATTCTTGGACAGACTTGCATGACTTTAACACTTGAACTTGAAACAAGGTTTCTTGAAGTATTAAACACATCCTAGATCTACCCAAATACAAGTAAAGTGTGTTTCGTCAAAGGATTAGCCAATTACATAAAATAGTGACATATGTTTCTAACAAGTGAATCGCATATGTCCTAATATTTGGCAAGTGGGATTGGAGAAATCTATCGAGAGCATTAGCTTTTGTGGTGGTTGGCCTGATTTCATTAAAATCCCATTCTTGTTGTTGTGGGTACATTTTAGTTTGCAAATATGAAGGAAATTCAGCACCATTTTCGTGTTCATTTATTCAATAAGAACTGCCACTGAGATTCAATATCCATCAAGTGAGAATTGTAAATTGGTAAATCAGGTGGACCTAATAGACTTAGATGATAGTCATGACACAGACGCCATTGTTCATTGAACAATGATGTTTCGTGTGTATGTATGGACTATTGAACAGCTTGACACAGTTTTGTCTAGCGTAGTCAGATGAAACGTAGGAATGGTGAATAATCTTCACGTGAATAATTATGCAAACTCGGCCTATATCCACATCACTAGCCCGTTGCTGTAGCACCAAGCGTAGTCATATCAAACACCTTTGACAAACTACATGCGCCGACAACCATCACTGTTTAGCCAAGTGATGTTCACAGTTCTGTATATGCTGTTCAATAGGTTGGCACTGTTTCACCCTGTCCAGTCATAGCAAACTCATTCACGTGAATTGTTACTCAAACTTTCGCAATGCACTGTTTTGATGGATGCAGAGGATCCCTGAAAAGTTTATGAAATTTTTTGGGGATGAGCTATCCACTTTTGCTACACTCATTTTTCCCACTGGTGGTATTTGGCAAGTGAGATTGGAGAAATCTATTAAGAGCATTTGCTTTGGTGGCAGTTGGCCTGATTTCATTGAATACTGTTCTATTTGTTATAGGTACATTTTAGTCTTCAATTATGAAGGAAAATCAGCACCGTTTTCGTGTTCATTTGTTGAATAAGACTACCACTAAGATTCAATATCCATCAAGCAAGAATTGTAAATTGGAAAATCAGGTGGACCTAACAGACTTAGATGATAGTCATGACACAGACGACATTGTTCGTTGAACAATGATGTATCGTGTGTATGTATGGACTGTTGAACAGCTTGACACTGTTACATATAGTTCAGTTAGATGAAACGCAGGAATGGTGAATAATCTTCACATGAATAATTATGCAAACTCGGTCTGTATCAACATAACCAGAACGTTGCTATAACACCAAGTTTTGTCTTATTAAACATGTTCAACAATCCACATGCGCTAACAGCCGTCACTCTTTAGCCAAGTCATGTTCACAGTTCTGCATGTGCTCTTCAACAGCTTAGTATTGTTTCACCTTGTGCAGTCATATAAAACACCTTCATGTGAATAGTTATGCAAACTTTTGCAATGCATTGTTTTGATGGATGCAAAGGTTCCCTTTAAAGTTTCTGAATTTTTTTTAGATGAGCTATCCACTGTTGCTACACTCATTGTTCCCACTAGTGGTATTTGGCAAGTAGGATTGGAGAAATTTGGCAAGAGCCTTTGCTTCTATGGCAGTTGGCCTAATTTTGTTGAATACCGTTCTATTTATTATGGGTACCTTTTAGTCTTCAAGTATGAAGGAAATTCAACATGTTTTCCATGTTCATTTATTCAATAAGACTGCCACTGAGATTCAATGTCCATCAAGCATGAATTGTAAATTGGAAAATTAGGTGGACCTAATTGACTTAGATGATAGTCATGACACAAATGCCACTGTTCATTGAACAATGATGTTTCGTGTGTATGTATGGACTATCGTAAAGTCCAGTTAGATGAAACACAGGAATGGTGAATAATCTTCATGTGAATAGTTATGCAAACTCGGCCTGTATCCACATCAACATCTTGTTGTTGTAGCGCCAAGTGTAGTCATATCAAACACCTTCATCAAACCATATGTGCCAACAGTCGTCACTGTTTAGTCTAGTCATGTTTGTAGTTCTGCATGTGCTGTTTAACAACTTGGCATTGTTTCTGTTGGAAAACATGGTTTATATCTCATACAAAACATACGCTGTGGAAAATTAATGGATTTAGTTCATTTGCAATCGATAACTTGTACTATGTAAATTTCATAATTTAAGAACAAGATAGCGTACCTTGGTGTTGTGAAATTCAAAACCAAAGATTAGAAGTACTTGGGAACACTTTTAATCTTCACTCCAATTCCACTAATGCCCAAGAAGTGTTTTCTCTTAATCAGTTCAAGGGAGAATAAGAAAGTGGCTTACACTCACATACACACCATTTCCTTGCACAATAGTGTCTCAAAATTTTTTGTATGTTTCTCCCTTTATATCTAACTGATTATCTAATTGGGTTAGCCTCATGGGCCATTCCAATTGGGCTTAAGTATGTGGCTTGGAGTGGGACCAAAAAGGAACAAATAAGACTATAGCTCCAATGGGCCTTGGGCTTTTTTGTCAACTCTTGACAAGTACAAAGGTACCATTAATTATATTTAATACCACTATATAAATATAATTGCACTCTAGGCCTTATAAATAAATTATATCCCAAAACTTTATTGTACATGCAACCACTTCATAAAATATTCGTAGTAATACAAAGTCACGAACGTAGGCTGTCACTTTGAAGATTACTACATCTTAATCCTTGAGTACTCGGTTTAATCCTTTAAGTTATTCATCATATATTTATGAAATCTAATTTCATAAATATATACTTTAGTAACTCCTTACTAAAGTGGTTAGACCTAACACTCTGAATAACCAAACCCATGAAACTTATCTCAAGTGAATATTTTATATTTCCGTTAAGAGATTATGAATTCCATCTTGAGAATATATGTTCCATCAACACTAATGTGGCTACCCAACATATTGAGGTTTTGATCGTTACTATAGATCTCACTCCTGATATATCAAAGCAACCTACACCTCATGATCAGGTCCATTATACTCTCAGAATTAAGAGTTCATGTAAATCTCACAGATGAAACACAGGAATGGTGAATAATCTTCACGTGAATAATTGCGCATACTCGGCCTATATCCACTTCACCAACAAGTTACTGTAGCACCAAGTGTAGTCATATCAAACACCTTCATCAAACCATATGCACCAACAGCCGTCACTGTTTAGCCAAGTTATGTTTGCAGTTCTGCTTGTGTTGTTCAACAGCTCGGCATTGTTTCATCCTGTCCAGTCATATAAAACACATTCATGTGAATAGTTGCACAAACTTTCACAATGCATTGTTTTGATAGATTCAGAAGATCACTGAAAAGTTTATGAAAAATTTTGGAGATGAGTTGTCCACTTTTGCTACACTCTTTGTTCCTGCCAGTGGTATTTGGCAAGTTGGATTGGAGAAATCTGTCAATAGCACTTGCTTTTGTGGCGGTTGGCCAGATTTCACTAAATGCCGTTCTATTTGTTATGGGTACATTTTAGTTTTCAAATATGAAGGAAATTCAACACCGTTTCCATGTTCATTTGTACAATAAGACTACCACTAAGATTCAATATCCATAAAGCAACAATTGTAGATTAAAAAATCAGGTGGACGTAATAGACTTAGGCGATAGCCACGACACAGAAGCCACTGTTCATATAAAAATGATGTTTCGTGTGTATGTATGCACTATTGAACTGCTCGGCACAGTTTCGTAAAGTCCAGTCAGATGAAACATAGGAATGGTGAATAATCTTCACTTGAATTATTGTGCAAACTTGGCCTGTATCCACATCACCAGCTCATTTCTATAGCAACAAGTGTAGTCATATCAAACACCTTTGACAAACCAAATGCGCCAATAGCCCATGACTGTTAAGCCAAGTCGTGTTCGCAGTTCTGCAAGTGCTGTTCAACAGCTCGGCATTGTTTCATCCAGTCCAGTCTCATAAAACACATTCACGTGAATAGTTACACAAACTTTCACAATGCACTATTTTGGTAGATTCAAGGGATCCCTAAAAAGTTTATGAAAAATTTTGGGGATGAGCTGTCCACTTTTGCTACACTCATTGTTCCCGCTGGTGGTATTTGGCAAGTTGGATTGGAAAAATCTGTCAAGTGCATTTGCTTTTGCAGCGGTTGGCCTGATTTCGTTGAATACCGTTCTATTTGTTATAGGTACACTTTAGTTTTCAAATATGAAGGAAATTCTACACCGTTTCCATGTTCATTTATTCAATAAGACTTCCACTGAAATTCAATATCCATCAAGCAAGAATTGTAAATTGGAAAATCAGAAGCACGTAATAGACTTAGTCGATAGCCATGGCACAGACTCCACAATTCATTGAACAATGATGTTTCGTGTGTATGTATGGACTATTGAACAACTTGGCACTATTTCGTAAAGTCCAATTAGATGAAACACAGGAATGGTGAACAATCTTCACGTGAATAACTATGCAAACTCGGCCTGTATCCTCATTACCAGCCCGTTGCTGTAGCATCAAGTGTAGTAACATCAAACACCTTCGACAAACCAAATGCTCCACCAGCCGCCACTGTTTAGCCAAGTCATGTTCGTAGTTCTGCATGTGCCATTCAACAGCTCGGCATTGTTTCATCTTGTCCAGTAATATAAAACACATTCACATGAATAGTTACATAAACTTTCGCAATGCACTGTTTTGATAGATTCAGAGGATCCCTGAAAAGTTTATGAAAAATTTTGGGGGTGAGCTATCCACTTTTGGTACACTCATTGTTCCCGCTAGTGGTATTTGGCAAGTTGGATTGGAGAAATCTGTCAAGAGCATTTGCTTTTGTTGCGGTTGGCCTAATTTCATTGAATACTGTTCTATTTGTTATAGGTACACTTTAGTTTTCAAATATGAAGGAAATTCTACACCATTTCTATGTTCATTTATTCAATAAGACTGCCACTGAAATTCAATATCCATCAAGCAAGAATTGTAAATTGGAAAATCAGAAGCACGTAATAGACTTAGACGACGGTCATGACACAGACCCCACAGTTCATTGAACAATGATGTTTCGTGTGTATGTATGGACTATTGAGTGGCTCGGCACTGTTTCGTATAGTCCAGTTAGATGAAACACAAGAATGGTGAATAATCTTCATGTGAATAATTACGCAAACTCGGCCTATATCCATATCACCAGCTCGTTGCTGTAGCACCAAGTGTAGTCATATCAAACACCTTTGACAAACCACATGCGCCAATAGCCATCACTGTTTAGCCAAGTCATGTTTGCAATTCTGCATGTGTTGT
Source organism: Notholithocarpus densiflorus (assembly GCA_030021035.2). NCBI lineage: Eukaryota > Viridiplantae > Streptophyta > Magnoliopsida > Fagales > Fagaceae > Notholithocarpus > Notholithocarpus densiflorus. Next base: position 176,340 of record JARYZH020000427.1, read on the forward strand.
TCAACAGCTCGGCATTGTTTCACCCAGTCCTGTAATATAAAACACATTCACGTGAATAGTTACAAAAACTTTCACAATGCACTATTTTGATAGATTCAGAGGATCCTTGAAAGGTTTATGAAAAATGATGTGCATGAAATATATATAATAAAGTACTCACATATCTACATATTTAGCCTTACTTTTATGTTATTTTGTGACTGACGGTATAATATCTTTGTGTTGCAGGTAACAAGGGTTTTACATGCAAAGTGGGGCTAGGCCAATTGAATCAAGCCAACTTACGTCCAGCCAGGTGTGAATTCAAGAGAAGACCAAAAAGTAAAGGATAAGAAGTGAGACTTACTATTCAATCTGACAAGGTAAAAGTGCCCAGGAAATATTTAATTATGAGGTAGTGAAGTCAGCATGTGAAGCAAAATGAAAGAAATAAAAGGCAGGGATTAAGAATAAAGAGAAGCGGCCTGAAGTCATGCCACATGTGAAGTGTCAAATAAGGAAAAGTAAAGACAAGAAGTTTGCATGTTTGTGGGCTTTCTCCAGTCCAACAATTCCCTATAACTTCACCGACATACAAGAATCAAACAAGGAATTTCTATTGGGCCACTTCGGTTTTGGTCTTTGTAAAGAAAAGCCTTAGGTCAGCCGCGTGTGTTATGTGATTATAAATGAGCAAATTAACGCAATAGAAAGGGAGGCTAGTCCGAATTGTATTAGGAGTGATTTATTTTATATAATGCTTTAGGTTAGTTTGTTTAGGAGGAGTGGCTAGGACTGGAGTGCAAGCAGCAACACTGGTTTCTTTTATGACTCTTCTCTAGCATTGTGACTATTTATTTCTCTATTTTATTTGTCTAGTTTAATGTTTGGTATTTTATTCTTGTGTTTAATTTCAATTACTATGAGTATCTAAATTTATAATTAGGGTTGAGGATGAAACCTTGTTAAGGATTATCAATAATATTTATGTGATTTGATTTTTCCCACAATAGTTGTTCTTAAATGATTTAAATTGTTCTTGCTTCATATCATTTGACTAAGATGGGATTCTAGATATGAGTTCAATCATGTTTTTCTCATGATTAAGAATTTGTCTTAATTAATTGAATGCTTGGTTTATTAATTCTTGATTATAAAATTGGATATCGTTTGTGATTTGTCTGTCAATGGATACAATTTATGATTTGATTTTTAGAATTGGATATATCTTGTGATTTGTTTGGCTATGGATACAATTGATGATTTGGTTATATACTTAAGAAGAGAAGAAGAACATGCTTTTGATTTTTAAAATAAGGATTTCAATGAGAATATTTTCCATGATAGCAAGATTGATTTCGAGATTATCATGTAGTGAGTTAGGAAAAATTAATGATCATAAATATATGCTGATATGACTTACAAGGCGGATTCCAAAACCTTAATTCCTTTCTCTTGATTGTTTACATCTTTTTATTGCTTTATATCTTTTGCTTAGTTTAATTATTTGCTTAATTTAATTATTTGCTTAGTTTATTTAATCTCAGAAAAACCAATTTTTATTAAACTAGATTAGGATTAATTTGGTTAAGGTTTAATTAATTTTCCTACATTCATTCAAGTCCCTGTGGGTTCGACCTCGTTCTTGTCAAACTATACTTCGGTACGGTTCGTACACTTGCGAATATTTTAAAATTTCACAACAAAAAATTTTGGGGATGAGCTGTCCACTTTTGCTACATTCATTGTTCCTGCTGGTCGTATTTGGCAAGTGGGATTGGAGAAATCTATCAAGAGTGTTTACTTTTGTGGCGATTGGCCTGATTTCATTGAATACCGTTCTATTTATTATGGGTACATTTTAGTCTTCAAATATGAAGGTAATTCAACACCGTTTCCATGTACAATTATTTATAAGACTACCACTGAGATTCAATATCCATCAAGCATGAATTGTATGTTGGAAAATCAGTTGGACGTAATAGACTTAGGCAATAGTTATGACACAGATGCTACTGTTCGTATAACAATGATGTTTCTTTTGTATGTAAGGAGTATTGAACAGTGCGGCACTGTTGGGTAAAGTCCAGTTAGATGAAACACTGGAATGGTGAATAATCCTTACTTGAATAATTGCGCAAACTCGACCTGTATCCATATCACTAGTTCGTTGCAATAGTACCAAGTGTAGTCATATGAAACACCTTCGACAACCCAAATACACCAACAGCCGTCACTGTTTAGCCAAGTCATGTTCATAGTTTTGAATGTGTTGTTCAACAGCTCGGCATTGTTTCACCCTGTCCAGTCATATAAAACACAATCACGTGAATAGTTACGTAAACATTGCAATGCACTATTTTCATGGATGCAGAGGATCCCTTAAAAGTTTATGAAAAATTTTGGGGATAAGCCTTCCACTTTTGCGACACTCATTATTCCCACCGGTGGTATTTGGCAAGTGGGATTGGGGAAATCTATCAGGAGCGTTTGCTTTAGTGGCGTTTGGCCTAATTTCATTGAATACCATTCTATTTGTTATGGGTACATTTTAGACTTCAAATATGAAGGAAATTGAACACCATTTCCATGTTTATTTATTAAATAATACTACCACTGAGATTCAGTATCAATCAAGCATGAATTGTATATTAGAAAATCAGTTGGACGTAATAAACTTAGACGATAGCCATGACACAGACTCCACAGTTCATTGAACAATGATGTTTCGTGTGTATGCATGGACTATTGAACAGCTCGGCACTGTTTCATAAAGTCCAATCAGATGAAACATGGGAATGGTGAATAATCTTCACTTGAATAATTGCACAAACTCGGCCTGTATCCACATCACCATCCCGTTGCTGTAGCATCAGGTGTATTCATATCAAACACATTCGACAAACCACATTCACCAATAGCCGTCACTATTTAGCCAAGTCATGTTGGCAGTTCTGCTTGTGCTGTTCAACAGCTCGGCATTGTTTCATCTTGTCTAGTCATATAAAACACATTCACGTGAATAGTTACTCAAACTTTCGCAATGCACTGTTTTGATAGATTTAGAGGATCCTGAAAAGTTTATGAAAAATTTTGGTGATGAGGTGTCCACTTTTACTACACTAATTGTTCCTGTCAGTGGTATTTGGCAAGTGGGATTGGAGAAATCTATTAAGAGCGTTTGCTTCTGTGGTGCTTGGCCTGATTTAAATGAACACCGTTCAATTTGTTATGGGTACATTTTATTCTTCAAATATGAAGAAAAATCAGCATCATTTCCATGTTCATTTATTCAATTAGACTGCCCATAAGATTCAATATACATCGAGCAAGAATTATAAATTGGAAAATCAGGTGGACCTAATAGACATAGATGATAGTCATGACACGAATGCCATTGTTCACTGAACAATGATGTTTGGTGTGTATGTTTGGACTGTTGAATAGCCTAAAAGTCCTTCGTCTTGTCCAGTTAAATGAAACGCTGGAAGGGTGAATAATCTTCACAAGAATAATTATGCAAACTCGGCCTATATCCACATCACCAGACTATTGCTTTGGCACCAAGTGTTGTCATATCAAACATGTTCAACAAACCACATGTCCCAACAGTCGTCACTGTTTAGCCAAGTCGTGTTCGTAGTTTGGCATGTGATATCTAATAGCTCGCTATTGTTTCACCCAGTCCAATCAAACAAAACACATACACATGAATAGATACATAAACTTTTGCTCTGCATTATTTTGATGGATGCAGAGGGTCCCTGAAAAGTTTATGAAGAATTTCGGGGATGAGCAGTCCACCTTTGCTACACTCATTGTTCCCGCTCGTGGTATTTGGCAAGTGGGATTGGAGAAATCTATTAAAAGCATTTGCTTTATGTGGGGGTTGGCCTGATTTCATTGAATACCGTTGTATTTGTTATGGATACATTTTATACTTCAAATATGAAGGAAATTTAACACCGTTTCCATGTTCATTTATTCAATAAGACTGCTACTGAGATTCAATAGCCATCAAGCATGAATTGTATATTAGAAAATCAGGTGAAAACTTAGATGATAGTCACGACACAGACACCACTGTTCATATAACAATGATGTTTCGTGTGTATGTATGGACTACTAAACAGCTTGGCACTGTTTTGTAAAGTCCAATCAGATGAAACACAGGAATGGTGAATAATCTTCACTTGAATAATTGCGCAAACTCAGCCTGTATCCAAATCACCAACTCGTTGTTGTAGCTCCAAGTGTAGTCATATCAAACACCTTTGACAACCCAAACGCGCCAACAACCGTCACTCTTTAGCCAAGTCATTTTCGCAATTCTGTATGTGTTGTTCAACAGGTCGGAATAGATACACAAACTATCGCAATAGACCCACAGTCCAGTAATGTTAAACACATTCACGTGAATAGATACACAAACTTTCGCAATGCACTATTTTGACGGATGCAGAGGATCTCAGGAAAGTTTATGAAAAATTCTGGGGATGAGCTGTCCATTTTTGCTACACTCATTGTTCCCGCTGCTGGTATTTGGCAAGTGGGATTGGAGAAATCTATCAAGAGCTTTTGCTTTTGTGGCGGTTGGCCTGATTTCTTTGAATACCATTCTATTTGCTATGGGTACGTTTTAGTCTTCAAATATGAAGGAAATCTTGCACCATTTCCATGTTCATTTATTCAATAAGACTGCTACTGAGATTCAATATCCATCAAGCAAGAATTGTAAACTAGAATATCAGGTGGACCTAACAGACTTAGATGATAGTCATGACACAGACGCCACTGTTCACTGAACAATGATGTTTCGTGTGTATGTATGGACTATTGAACAGCTCGGCATTGTTTCATATTTTCCAGTCCGATGAAACACTGGAATGGTGAATAATCTTCACTTGAATAATTGCGCAAACTCAGCCTGTATCCATATCACCAGCTCGTTGCTATAGCACCAAGTGTAGTCATTTCAAACACCTTCGACAAGCCACATATGCCAACAGCCGTCACTATTTAGCCAAGTCATGTTCGTAGTTCTGTATTTGCTGTTCAACAGGTCGGCACTATTTCACCCTGTCCAGTAATATCAAACACATTCACGTTAATAGTTACACAAACTTTCGTTATGCACTATTTTGATGGATGCAGAGGATCCCTGAAAAGTTTATGAAAAATTTGGGGTTGAGCTATCCACTTTCGCTGCACTCGTTGTTCCCACTGGTGGTATTTGGCAAGTGGGATAGGATAAATCTGGCAAGAGCGTTTACTTTTTTGGCGGTTGGTCTGATTTCATTGAATATCGTTATATTTGTTATGGGTACATTTTACTCTTCAAATATGAAGGAAATTTAACACCATTTCCATGTTCATTTATTCAATAAGACTGCCATTGTGATTCAATATCCACTGAGGATAAATTGTATATTGGAAAAATAGGTAGATGTAATAGACATAGGAGATAGTCACGACACAGACGCCACTGTTCATTTAACAATGATGTTTCGTGTGTATGTATAGACTATTTAATTGCTCAACACTATTTCGTAAAGTCCAGTTAGATGAAACACAGGAATGGTGAATAATCTTCACTTGAATAATTGCACAAACTCAGCATGTATCCATATCACCAACTCGTTGATGTAGCACCAAGTTTAGTCATATCAAACACCTTCGACAACCCACATATGCCAGCAGCCGTCGCTATTTAGGCAAGTCATTTACGCAGTTCTACATGTGTTGTTCAGCAGGTCGACATTGTTTCACCCTGTCCAATAATATCAAACACATTCATGTGAATAGTTACACAAACTTTCGCAGTGCACTATTTTGATGGTTGCAGAGGATCCCTGAAAAGTTTATGAAAAATTTTATTGATGAGCTGTCCACTTTCGCTACTCTCATTGTTCCCGCTAGTGGTATTTGGCAAGTGGGATTGGAGAAATCTGTCAAGAGCATTTGCTTTTGTGGTGGTTAGCCAGATTTCAAAGAACACCGTTCAATTAGTTATGGGTACATTTTAGTCTTCGAATATGAAGGAAATTTAACACTGTTTCTATGTTCATTTATTCAATAAGACTACCATTGAGATTCAATATCCATCAAGCAAAAATCGTATATTGGAAAAATAGGTGGATGTAATAGACTTAGGTGATAGTCACAACACAGACGACACTGTTCATATAACAATGATGTTTCGTGTGTATGTATAGACTATTTAATTGCTCGGAATTATTTCATAAAGTCCAGTCAGATGAAACACAAGAATGGTGAATAATCTTCACTTGAATAATTGCGCAAACTCAGCCTGTATCCATATCACCATCTCGTTGCTGTAGCACCAAGTGTAGTCATATCAAACACCTTTGACAACCCACATATGCCAACAGCCGTCGCTGTTTAGGTAAGTCAAGTGCGCACTTTTGCATGTGCTATTCAACAGGTCGACACTGTTTCACCCTGTCCAGTAATATCAAACACATTCACGTGAATAGTTACACAAACTTTCACAGTGCACTGTTTTGATGAATGCAGAGGATCCCTGAAAAGTTTACGAAAAATTTTGTGGATGAGCTGTCCACTTTCGCTACTCTCATTGTTCCCGCTGGAGGTATTTAGCAAGTGGGATTGGAGAAATCTGTCAAAAAAAATTTCTTTTGTGGTGGTTGGCCTGATTTCAAAGAACACCGTACAATTTGTTATGGGTACATTTTTGTCTTCAAATATGATGGAAATTCAGCACCGTTTCCATGTTCATTTATTCAATAAGACTGCCACTAAGATTCAATTTCCATCAAGAAAGAATTGTAAATTGTAAAATCAGGTGGACCTAACAGGCATAGATGATAGTCATGACACGAATGCAACCGTGCACTAAGCAATGATGTTTCATGTGTATGTTTGGACTATTGAACAACTTGACACTACTTTGTCTTGTCCAGTCAGATGAAATTCTTGAATGGTGAATAATCTTCACAAGAATATTTACGCAAACTCGGCCTGTATCCACATCACTAGATCGTTCCTGTGGCCCTAAGTGTTGTCATATCAAACACGTTCGACAAACCACATGCGCCTACAGTCATCACTATTTGGCCAAGTTGTGTTCGCAGTTTGGCATGTGCTCTCCAACAACTCGGTATTGTTTCACCCTGTCGAGTCAAACAAAACACATACATATGAATAGATACGCAAAATTTTGCACTGCACTGTTTTGATGGATGCAGAGGGTCTCTGAAAAGTTAATGAAAAATTTCGGGGATGAGCAGTCCACTTTTCCTACACTCATTGTCCCCGTTCATGGTATTTGGCAAGTGGGATTGGAGAAATTTTTTAAGAGAGTTTCCTTTTGTGTGGGTTGGCCTAATTTCATTGAATACCATTATATTTGTTATGGGTACATTTCAGTCTCCAAATATGAGGGAATTTTAACACCGTTTCCATGTTCATTTATTCAATAAGACTGCCACTGAGATTCAATATCCATCAAGCATGAATTGTATATTAGAAAATTAGGTGGATGTAATAAACTTAGATGATAGTCATGACACAGACGCCACTGTTCATATAACAATAATGTTTCGTGTGTATGTATGGACCACTGAACAGCTTTGCACTGTTTCGTAAAGCCCAGTCAAATGAAATGCAGGAATGGTGAATAATCTTCACTTGAATAATTGCGCAAACTCAGCCAGTATCCATATCACCAGCTCGTTGCTGTAGCACCAAATGTGGTCATGTCAAACACCTCCGACAACCACCACGCACCAGCAGCCGTCACTCTTTAGCCAAGTCATATACCCAATTATGTATGTTCTGTTCAACAGGTCGGCACTATTTGACCTTGTCCAGTAATATTAAACACATTCACGTGAATAGATACACAAACTTTCGCAGTGCACTATTTTGATGGATGCAGAGGATCCCTGGAAAGTTTATGAAAAATTTTGGGGATGAGGTGTCCACTTTGGCTACACTCATTGTTCCTACTGGTGGTATGTGGCAAGTGGGATTGGAGAAATCTGTCAAGAGCATTTGCATTTGCGGTGGTTGGCTTGATTTCTTTGAATACCGTTCCATTCGCTATGGGTACATTTTAGTCTTCAAATATGATGGAAATCTTGCACCGTTTCCATGTTCATTTATTCAATAAGACAGCCACTGAGATTAAATGTCCATTAAGCAAGAATTGTAAATTGGAAAATCATGTGGACCTAACGGACTTGGATGATAGTCATGACACAGACACCATTGTTCATTGAACTATGATGTTCCGTGTGTATGTATGGACTATTGAACTGCTCGGCATTGTTTCGTAAAGTCCAGTCAGATGAAACACAAGAATCGTGAATAATCTTCACTTGAATAATTGCACAAACTCAGCCTGTATCCATATCACTAGCTCATTGCTGTAGCACCAAGTGTAGTCATATCAAACACCTTCGACAACCCACATACGCTAGCAGCCATCACTGTTTAGCCAAGTCATGTGTGTAGTTTTGCATGTGCTGTTCAACAGGTCGGCAATGTTTCACCCAGTCCAGTAATATAAAACACATTCACGTGAATAGTTACACAAACTTTCACAGTGCACTGTTTTGATGGTTGCAGAGGATCCCTGAAAAGTTTATGAAAAATTTTGTGGATGAGCTGTCCACTTTCGCTACTCTCATTGTTCCCGCTAGTGGTATTTGGCAAGTGGGATTGGAGAAATCTGTCAAGAGCATTTTCTTTTGTGATGGTTGGCCTGATTTCAATGAACACCGTTCAATTTGTTATGCGTACATTTTAGTCTTCAAATATGAAGGAAATTTAACATTGTTTTTATGTTCATTTATTCAATAAGACTGCCATTGAGATTCAATATCCATTAAGCATAAATTGTATATTGGAAAAATAGGTGGATGTAATAGACTTACGTGATAGTCACGACACAAACGACACTATTCATATAACAATGATGTTTCGTGTGTATCTATAGACTAGTTAATTGCTCGGCACTATTTCGTAAAGTCCAGTCAGATGAAACACAGGAATGGTGAATAATCTTCACTTGAATAATTGCGCAAACTCAGCTTGTATCTGTATCACCAGCTCGTTGCTTTACCACCAAGTGTAGTCATATCAAATAGGAATGGTGAATAATCTTCACTTGAATAATTGCGCAAACTCAGCCTGTATCCATATCACCAACTCGTTGCTATAGCACCAAGTGTAGTCATTTCAAACACCTTCGACAAGCCACATACGCCAACAGCCTTCACTATTTAGCGAAGTCATGTTCGTAGTTCTGTATTTGCTGTTCAAAAGGTCGGCATTGTTTCACCCTGTCCAGTAATATCAAACACATTCACGTGAATAGTTACACAAACTTTCGCTATGCACTATTTTGATGGATGCAGAGGATCCCTGAAAAGTTTATGAAAAATTTTGTGGATGAGCTGTGCACTTTCGCTACTCTTATTGTTCCTGCTGGTGGTATTTGGCAAGTGGGATTGGAGAAATCTGTCAAGAACATTTTCTTTTGTGGTGTTTGGCCTGATTTCAAAGAACACCGTTCAATTTGTTATGGGTACATTTTAGTCTTCAGATATGATGGAAATTCAGCACCGTTTCCATGTTCATTTATTCAGTAAAATTGCCACTAAGATTCAATGTCCATCAAGCAAGAATTGTAAATTGTAAAATCAGGTGGACCTAACAGACATAGATGATAGTCATGACACAAATGCAACTGTGCACTAAGCAATGATGTTTCGTGTGTATGTTTGGACTATTGAACAACTTGACACTGCTTTGTCTTGTCCTGTCAGATAAAACGCTGGAATGGTGAATAATCTTCACGAGAATAATTACACAAACTTGGCCTGTATCCACATCACTAGTCCGTTGCTGTGGTCCCAAGTGTTGTCATATCTAACACGTTTGACAAACCACATGTGCCTACAGTCGTCACTGTTTAGCCAAGTTATGTTCGCAGTTTGGCATGTGCTCTCCAACAACTTGGTATTGTTTCACCTTGTCGAGTCAAACAAAACACATACACATGAATAGATACGCAAACTTTTGCACTGCACTGTTTTGATAGATGCAAAGGGTCTCTAAAAAGTTTATGAAAAATTTCGAGGATGAGCAGTCCACTTTTGCTACACTCATTGTTCCCGCTCATGGTATTTGGCAAGTGGGATTGGAGAAATTTTTTAAGAGCGTATCCTTTCGTAGGGGTTGGCCTGATTTCATTGAATATCATTCTATTTGTTATGGGTACATTTTAGTCTACAAATATGAGGGAATTTTAACACCGTTTCCATGTTCATTTATTCAATAAGACTACCACTGAGATTCAATATCCATCAAGCATGAATTGTGTATTAGAAAATTAGGTGGACATAATAAACATAGATGATAGTCATGACACAGACGCCACTGTTCATATAACAATGATATTTCGTGTGTATGTACGGACCACTGAACAGCTGTGCACTGTTTCGTAAAGTCTAGTCAGATGAAACACAGGAATGGTTAATAATCTTAACTTGAATAATTGTGCAAACTCAGCCTGTATCCATATCACCGGCTCGTTGCTGTAGCACCAAATGTGGTCATGTCAAACACCTTCGACAACCCCCACGCGCCAACAGCCGTCACTTTTTAGCCAAGTCATGTTCGCAATTCTGTATGTTCTGTTTAACAGGTCGGCACTATTTGACCCTGTCCAGTAATATCAAACACATTCACATGAATAGATACACAAACTTTCGCAATGCACTATTTTGATGGATGCAGAGGATCCCTGGAAAGTTTATGAAAAATTTTGGGGATGAGTTGTCCACTTTGGCTACACTCATTGTTCCCACTGGTGGTATATGGCAAGTGGGATTGGAGAAAACTGTCAAGAGCGTTTGCTTTTGTGGCGGTTGGCCTGATTTCTTTGACTTCCGTTCTATTCGCTATGGGTACATTTTAGTCTTCAAATATGATGGAAATCTTGCACCGTTTCCATGTTCATTTATTCAATAAGACAGCCACTGAGATTCAATATCCATCAAGCAAGAATTGTAAATTGGAAAATCATGTGGACCTAACGGACTTGGATGATAGTCATTACACAGACGCCACTGTTCATTGAACTATGATGTTTCGTGTGTATGTATGGACCATTGAACTACTCGGCATTGTTTCGTAAAGTCCAGTCAGATGAAACACAATAATGGTGAATAATCTTCACGCGAATAATTATGCTAGCTCGGCCTATATCCATATCACCAGCCCGTTGCTGTAGCACCAAGTGTAGTCATATCAAACACCTTCGACAACCCACATATGCCAACAACCATCACTGTTTAGCAAGTCATGTTCATAGTTTTGCATGTGCTGTTCAACAGCTTGGCATTGTTTCACCCCGTCCCGTCATATAAAACAGATTCACGTGAATAGTTACGTAAACAATTGCAATGCACAGTTTTGATGGATGCAAAGGAACCCTGAAAAGTTTATGAAAATTTTTGGGGATGAGCCTCCCACTTTTGCTACACTCATTTTTCCTATCGGTGGTATTTAGCAAGTGGCCTCTGCTGAGATGAACTTATAGCAATCAAAGGACCCGGTGTCGCCCTCTGATACGGCCGCCGAGGAGGCAAAATGCGAAGATCTAGAGAGAGTGGTCATCAGTGGTGACCCGAAGAAGTTCTTTCAGGTAGGGGCTCAACTGCCTCCCCAGGAGAAGGGGGAGTTGATTGAGCTTCTCAAAAGCAATATTGACGTGTTTGCATGGGATGCCTGTGACGCTCCGGGGATTGATCCAGCCTTCATTTGTCACCATCTCAATGTCAACCCATCCATCACACCCAAGAAGCAGCCACCCCGGCGCCCCTCAAGAGAGCATGCCGATGCGATTAGGGGCGAGGTGGAGAAGCTTAAGCGTGCAAGAGCTATCAAAGAGGATTTTTACCCCGAATGGTTGGCCAACACCGTGGTAGTCAAGAAGAAAAGTGGGAAATGGTGGGTTTGTGTAGACTTCACGGACCTAAATAGAGCATGCCCAAAAGACCCATTCCCCATGCCTCGGATAGACCAGCTGATGGATGCAATAGCGGGCCATCCTTGGATGAGCTTCTTAGATGCCTTTCAAGACTATCATCAAATACCACTAGCCCTGGACGACCAGGAGAAGACAGCTTTCGTGGCACCTACTAGAAACTATAACTACAAAGTAATGCCGTTCGGTCTGAAGAACGCAGGGTCCACTTACCAAAGGATGATGACGAGAATGTTCGAGCCGCAGTTGGGTAAGAGCATCGAAATCTATGTTGATGATATGGTGGTGAAGAGTAAGGTAGTGTCTGAGCATTTGGGAGACCTCGGCAGTACCTTTAGTGTCTTGAGGAAGCGCAAACTGCGCCTAAATGCCTCCAAATGCTCATTTGGCGTGGGATTAGGCAAGTTTTTAGGCTACATGATTACTCATAGGGGAATTAAGGTTAATCCTGACTGGATCAAGGCTATTAACGATCTAAAACCACCACAAAACGCCAAGGAGGTTCAAAAGCTTACTGGAATGATTGCAGCCCTGAATTGATTCATTTCTAGGTCGGCGGATAGATGCAGACCGTTCTATCTCTTGATCAACAAGTGAAAAGGGTTTGAATGGTCTGAGGACTGTATTGCGGCCTTCCAGCAACTCAAGGAATACCTGTCTCGGCCCCCTATCATGTCCAATCCTGAGGCTGATGAAGTCCTATACGCATATATTGTCGTGGCCCCTCATGCAGTGAGCTTAGTGCTAATACGGGATGATAACGGCCTTCAAAAGCCAGTCTATTACGTGAGCAAGTCGCTGCATGAAGCTGAGGTCAAATACTTACCCTTGGAGAAGGCCATACTAACTATGGTCCATGCTACGCGAAAGCTTCCCCATTACTTCCAATCCCACACAGTGGTTGTCCTAACCCAACTGCCCTTGAAGTTCGTACTTCGGACTGCTGATTATACTGGGAGGATTGCCTTATGGAACACAATCCTAGGAGCTTTTGACATCAAGTACATGCCTCGGACCTCCATAAAGGGCCAGGTCCTAGCTGACTTGATGGCTGAATTCGCTGAACCACCAGTAGAAATTGTAGCCGAGAATCGAAACATGGGTGGAAAATCGGTTGGGGTAGTCTTTATGCTAGGACCCCCATGTTGGAAGGTGTACGTTGATGGCGCAGCAAATCAAAGAGGATCCGGAGTGGGGCTAGTCCTAATATCTCCTAAGAAGGCCATCATTGAGAAATCCCTAAGACTGGGGTTCTTGGCCACGAATAGCGAAGCCGAGTACGAGGCCTTGTTACAAGGAATGGCCATGGTGCAGAAAATGAGAGGAAAAGCAGTAGAGGTGTTCTTGGACTCAAGATTGGTAGTGGGCCAGGTGAAGGGAGAATTGGAAGCCAGAGAAGCAAGGATGCAAGCGTACTTAAGTCAGGCTCAACGCTTACAGTCAAACTTCGATCTTTTCAGCTTGTCACATGTCTCCAGAAGTGGAAACACCCATGTAGATTCATTGGCCATGCTCGCTACCTCCTCGACAAAGGGTCTGCCTCGAACCATCCTTGTTGAGCATCTGGATAGAGCAAGAGAGGTGGCAATAGGCATGGTCCATATCCATGAAGTTAGAGTAGGTCCTAGCTAGATGGACCCTATAGTGAAGTTCCTCAAAGATGATACCCTGCCTGAAGAAAAGCTAGAGGTTGAAAGAATATGAAGAAACGTTTCTCGGTTCTGGTTGTCCGAGGACCACAAACTGTATAAGCGCTTTTATTCTAGGCCATATTTACTGTGTATTCACCCAGAAGCAGCAGAATTACTGCTTGAGGAACTGCACGAGAGGATCTGTGGGAGTTACACAGGGTGAAAATCTCTATCACACCGAGCCCTTACTTAGGGATATTGGTGGTCGGGGATGCAGAAGGAAGCCCTGGAGTATGTTAAGAAATGTGACCAGTGCTAAAAGTTTGCCCAAAATATTTATCAGCCTGGAGGAGTCCTTAACCCCTTATCCAGTCCATGGCCATTCGCCCAGTGGGGCCTGGATATTGTAGGCTTTTTTCCCAAGGCGGCCGGAAATAAGAGATATATGTTGGTCGACACAGATTACTTCACCAAATGGGTTGAAGCTAAGCCATTGGCCAACATCAGAGATGCGGATGTTAAGAAGTTCATCTGGAGAAACATCGTTACACGATTCAGGGTCCCTCGAACCCTCATTTTAAATAATGGACTCCAATTTGACAGCAAAGCCTTCAGAAGATATTGTTACGAACTGGGGATCACAAATAGGTACTCAACTCCAGCTTATCCTCAAGGAAATGGGCAAGCCGAGGCTGTCAACAAGGTCATAGTCAATGGGCTTAAAAGAGACTGGATGAAGCCAAGGGAAGATGGGTAGATGAGCTGCCACTTGTCTTATGGACTTACCGGACTACCCCACGACGGTTAACAGGAGAGACACCATTTGCCATGACTTATGGAGCCGAGGCTGTTATCCCTCTAGAGGCAAGCTTCCCAACGCTGAGGACTAACTCCTTCACTCCAAGCGATAACGATGGATTGCTAGGGAAGAAACTAGACCTGATCGATGAACGAAAAGAAAAGGCAGTGATCTAGTTGGCCTACTACCACCAGAAGCTCAAGCAGAGACATGATGCCAATGTGAAGTTGAGACCATTGGCACCAGGGGACTTAGTGTTGAGGAAAGTCGTGGGGGCTACCAAGAACCCATCCTGGGGAAAGTTGGGGCCCAATTAGGAAGGACTATACCGAATTACCGCGGTAGCAGGAATAGGTGCATACTACTTGGAAACTTAGATGAAAAAGCTGTACCTCGTCCATGTAATGTAAATAACCTGAAAAGGTATTATTATTAACAAAGGCATTTCTCTAATTCAAATTTTTAAGTCCATTTTGATTACATGTCTTGCGTTTTGGCAACCATCTAAGTACTAGACAGATTCAATATCCATCAAGCATGAATTGTATGTTGGAAAATCAGTTGGACATAATAGACTTAGACGATAGTCATGACACAGATGCCACTGTTCATATAACAATGACGTTTTGTGTGTATGTATGGACTACTGAACAGCGTGGCACTGTTTCTTAAAGTACAATCAGATGAAACACAGGAATGGTGAATAATCTTCACTTGAATAATTGCGCAAACTCAGCCTGTATCCATATCACCAGCTCGTTGCTGTAGCACCAAGTGTAGTCATATCAAACACCTTCGACAACCCACATGTGCCAACAACCGTCACTCTTTAGCCAAGTCACGTTTACAATTCTGTATGTGCTGTTCAACAGGTTGGCACTGTTTGACCCTGTCCAGTAATATCAAACACATTCACATGAATAGATACAAAACTTTCGTAATGCACTGTTTTGACGGATGCAGAGGATCCCTGGAAAGTTTATGAAAAATTTTGGGGATGAGTTGTCTACCTTTGCTACACTCATTGTTCCTGTTGGTGGTATTTGGCAAGTGCGATTGAAGAAAACTATCAAGAGCGTTTGCTTCTGTGGTGGTTGGCCTGATTTCTTTAATTACCATTCTATTAGCTATTGGTACATTTTAGTCTTCAAATACGAAGGAAATCTTGCACCGTTTCCATGTTCAACAGGACGGCACTGTTTCACTTGTCCAGTAATATCAAACACATTCACGTGAATAGTTACAAAAACTTTCGCAGTGCACTGTTTTGATGGATGCAGAGGATCCCTGAAAATTTTATGTAAACTTTTGTGGATGAGCTGTCCATTTTCACTACTCTAATTATTCCCGCTGTTGGTATTTGGCAAGCAGTATTGGAGAAATCTGCCAAGAGCATTTAACTTTGTGGTAGGCCTAATTTCAATGAACACCGTTCAATTTGTTATGGGTAGATTTTAGTCTTCAAATATGATGGATATTTAGCACCGTTTCCATGTTCAGTTATTCGATAAGACAGCTACTAAGATTCAATATCCATCAAGCAAAAATTGTAAATTGGAAAATCGGGTGAACCTAATAGACATAGATGATAGTCATGACACGAATTCCACTGTTCACTGAACAATGACGTTTCGTGTGTATGTTTGGACTAATGAACAGCTTGACACTACTTCATCTTGTCTAGACAGATGAAACGTTGGAGTGGTGAATAATCTTCACGAGAATAATTATGCAAACTCGGCCAATATCCACATCACCAGAACGTTGTTGTGGCACCATGTGTTGTCATGTCAAACACGTTCAACAAACCACATGCACCAGTAGTTTCACTGTTTAGCCAAGTCGTGTTCGCAGTTTGGCATGTGCTCCCTTACAGCTCGGTATTGTTTCACCCTGTCTAGTCAAACAAAACACATACACATGAATAGATACAAAGAAATTTGCATTGCACTATTTAGATGGATGCAAAGGGTCCCTGAAATGTTTATGACAAATTTTGGGGATGGCAGTCCACTTTTGCAACACTCATTGTTCCCACTCATGATATTTGGCAGGTGGGATTAGAGAAATCTGTTAAGAGCATTTGCATTTGTGGTGGTTGGCCTGATTTCCTTGAATGTCGTTCTACTTGTTATGGGTACATTTTAGTCTTCAAATATGAAGGAAATTTAACATTGTTTCCATGTTCATTTATTCAATAAGACTGCCACTGAGATTCAATATCCATCAAGCAGGAATTGTATATTAGAAAATCAGGTGGACGTAACAAACTTAGACGATAGTCATGACACAGACACCACTGTGCATATAACAATGATGTTTCGTGTGTATGTATGGACTACTAAGCAGTTCGACACTGTTTCGTAAAGTCTAGTAAGATGAAACACAGGAATGGAAAATAATCTTCAATTGAATAATTGCGCAAACTCAACTTGTATCCATATCACCAGCTCGTTGCGGTATCACCAAGTGTAGTCATATTAAACACTTTCGATAACCCAAATGCGCTAACAGCCGTCAGTCTTTAGCCAAGTCATGTTTGCAATTCTGTATGTGATGTTCAACAGGTCGGCACTGTTTGACCCTATCCAGTAATATCAAACACATTCACATGAATAGATACAAAACTTTCGCAATGCACTATTTTGATGGATGCAAAGGATCCCTGAAAAGTTTATGAAAAATTTTGGGGATGAGCTGTCCACTTTTGCTACACTCATTGTTCCCGCTAGTGGTATTTGGCAAGTACGATTGTAGAAACTATCAAGAGCGTTTGCTTTTGTGGCAGTTGGCCTGATTTCTTTAAATACCATTCTATTAGCTATTGCTACATTTTAGTCTTCAAATACGAAGGAAATCTTGCACCGTTTCCATGTTCATTTATTTAATTAGACTGCCACTGAGATACAATATCCATCAAGCAAGAATTGTAAATTGGAAAATCAGGTGGACCTAACAGACTTTGATGATAGTCATGTCACAGACGCCATTATTCATTGAGCAATGATGTTTCGTGTGTATGTATGGACTATTGAACAGCTCGATACTATTTCGTAAAGTCCAGTCAAATGAAACACAGCAATGGTGAATAATATTCACTTGAATAATTGTGCAAACTCAGCCTGTATCCATATCACCAGCGCATTGCCATAGCACCAAGTGTAGTCATATCAAACACCTTCGTCAACCCACATACGCCAACAACGGTCACTGTTTATCCAAGTCATGCGCGCAGTTCTGCATGTGCTGTTCAACAGGTCGACACTGTTTCACCCTGTCCAGTAATATCAAACACATTCGCGTGAATAGTTACACAAACTTTCACAGTGCACTGTTTTGATGGATGCAGAGGATCCCTGAAAAGTTTACGTAAAATTTTGTGGATGAGCTTTCCATTTTCACTACTCTCATTGTTCCCGCTGGTCGTATTTTGTAGGTGGGATTGGAGAAATCTGTCTGGAGCGTTTGCCTTTGTGGTGGTTGGCCTAATTTCAATGAACACCGTTCAATTTGTTAAGGGTATATTTTAGTCTTCAAATATGATGGAAATTTAGCACCGTTTCCATGTTCATTTATTCAAGGAGACTGCCACTAAGATTCAATATCCATCAAGCAAGAATTGTAAATTGGAAAATTAGGTCGACCTAAGAGACAGAGATAATAGTCATGACACGAATGCCATTATTCACTGAACAATGATGTTTTGTGTGTATGTTTGGACTATTGAACAGCTTGACACTGCTTCGTCTTGTCCAGTCAGATGAAACACCGGAATGGTTAATAATCTTCACGAGAATAATTACGCAAACTTAGCCTGTATCCACATCACCAGACCATTGTTATGGCACCAAGTGTTGTCATATCAAACACGTTCGACAAACCACATGCGCCGACAGTCATCACTGTTTAGCCAAGTCGTGTTTGCAGTTTGGCATGTGCTCTCCCACAGCTCAATATTGTTTCACCCTATCTAGTCAAACAAAGCACATACACATGAATAGATACACAAACTTTTGCATTGCACTGTTTTGATGGCTGCAGAGGGTCCCTGAAAAGTTTATAAAAAATTCTGGGCATGAGCAGCCCCATTTTACGACACTCATTGTTCCCGCTCATGGTATTTGGCAAGTGGGATTGGAGAAATTTGCGAAGAGCTGATGTAGGACAATATATTCTAATTAATTTCTGTAATCTTTTATATTTGGTATTTTTATGTAATTTTCGTTATTTTAGGTTTAGGGCATTTATTTCCTTGTTTTAGGTGTTTTTAATGTTGTTTAGTCAAATTAGGGTTTTATATGCTTTCATAGCCGCCTTAGGGTTTCTAGTTGCCCTAGGTTTTGTTTTTATTATTTAAACGCATTGTAGCCTCCAAAGGCAATTCAATTTTCAAATTAATAAAAAAATACAGACTTTTTGTCAAATCTTTCTCTGGTGGATTCCAGTTTATCACCTTGTGGATTTAAGGAACCCCTCGTGGATTCGAGGTTTACTACCAGGAACTAACAGTTTAGCTTCTGTTCCATTAAAGGAGCATCATGTGTGCTTTCTTTAGGCTTCTGCGACATCAGTTGGTATCAGAGCCTTGACTTACCCTGGTTTGATGGCTAACCGGCGAGACGGTGACCACCACGACAACGACGGCGGTGACGACGTCAACAACCCAGTCCTCACTAGGGTTGAGTTCCTTAATTTTCATGAAGAAAATCACCAATTTTGTGATGAAAATCACCAATTTTGTGAAAAGAGTCAGCGAATTATAGGTGAAATCAAGCAAAAGATTGCTACTGTTCTTGCTACGAATTCATCTCACAATGACAATGACCAATATATTCAAAGACGCACTCCTAACTATAAGAAAATTCCATTCTTTGATGGAGATATGTGTAAGTTGGATTTTATCGATTGGCTTCTTGATTTGGAAGAGTATTTTAATTTTTGGAAGATTTGTGATGAAGAAAAAGTGTGGCTTGCATCTAATAAATTAAACAATGAAGCAGAGGAATGGTGGGAAGAGATTCAAATTGATAGAAAGCGGCGAGGTAAGCATCCAATTTGCTCTTGGCAAAGAATGAAAAAAGAATTAATTGATTTATGGTTTCCTAATGACTATTATGATATACTAGATTATACAAGTGTTGATTATAAATCTGTATATTCATATGAAAATCAATATGTTCACAACATGAAAGGTTAAAACCAAAATTATCACAGCTAAGTCCATGTATCAAGTAAAGGAAAGAGTTTGAGGGTTGAGAATGTTAGAACATATGTGTTTCACTTGTTAGGAACATATGTCATGATTTTATGTAATTGGCTTATCCTTTGACAAAATGCACTTTACTTGTATTTGGGTAGATCTAGGATGTGTTTTAAATACTTCAAGAAACCATGTTTCAAGACCAAGTGTTAAAGCCTTCAAGTCTGTCCAAGAAAACAAGCTGAAAGTGCAAAGTTACTGAAGCTCGACAGCTGCATCTATCGAGCTTAAGAAAGCTGTTTCAGCCCCGTGTGCTCGACACCTGCTCGACAGTTACTCGACACCTCCTATCTGTCGAAGTTTATGAATTTCAGAATTCTGATATGATTTTCTTAGGATCCGTGATTATGTGTTTGGGCCTTCTTTTCTCCTAACCCTAAAAATATAAAAGGATTGTTTTAAGGGCCGTAAAAGAGTTCACAAGTTGCACAAGCATTGAGCAAACCTTGCTGAAGCAAATTGTGACCGGAGACAAAGTTCTTGCCCTTGTTCATCTCTTTCTCTTGAAGAAGTTGCTGTGTATTTGCACCATAGGGTTTTGTGACCAAGCATCTTCTTGATCTTCATTGTGTAGATGAACTGAAGAACTTTGCAGCCAACAACCTTCTTAGTTGGTGTTTGAAGTCGCGTATTGGTATTCGCGCATTGGTTAGTCACATACTTGGGAGCCGTGCATCAAAAGAGGGGAACTGTCACTACAGAACAAGTCCAATTGGGTATTGGGGTAAGGGTTCAACTGTAGGTTGGTAAGGTACTTGGGATTCCTTTACTTGTAACCACTTGTTGTGATAATAGTGGAGTTTCGGGAGTGATGACTTGAAAATCACCCAGTGGGGTTTTTACCGTTAGGTTTTCCCCATTCGTAAACAAATCACGGTGTTATTTATTTTTCGCTGCATAATTAGTTTATTGGCGATTTGTTTGTGCTACCACGCGTTTGCATGATAAATTGATTAATTAATAACTTGACTAATTAATTAATTAATTTCTATCACAAGGGGTCAATTCAGTTTGGGCCTATCAAGTGGTATCAGAGCGGGCACACTTTGATTAGGTTTTAATCTTTGATGTGTTTGATCCATTGACCCCTGTTGTCATGGTTGAAATCAACTTGAAGAGATCTTTGTTTTCAAATACATCTTGTTTTTCTAATCTCTATTTGTTTGAGTGTCTCAGAAAATACAAGTCTAAAGTTATTTGAACTCCCTTATGATGACTATTGGAAAAGATCTCAGTTTGGCTAAGATGAAACTAGACTATCTCAGAATGAGAATGTGCAAAGGAGTTCGTCTGAGAAGAGTGAAAGTTAAAGGCTTAACTCGTATTAGGCAGTTAAGAGAAAGTACCATTCCCACTGATTTGTTATCTAAGCACGAAATGTGTTTTATGATGAAGTCCGCATTTAAAGTAATGGACACGTGTTTGTGGTACCTTGATAGTGGTTGCTCAAGACACATGACTGGAGACCGATCTTTATTCAAGGTTTTCGAGTCTAAGAAGGGTGGCAATGTCACTTTTGGTGATGGGAGCAAATCACAGATTAAAGGAAAGGGAATCATCTCTCTACCTGGACTGCCGGACATTGCAAATGTTCTATATGTAGAAGGTTTGAGGGTGAACCTGCTAAGTATAAGTCAGATATGTGATCAAGACTTCATGGTGATATTCTCCAAGGGAAATTGTATTGTCATGAATGAGTCTGGAAAGAAACTTATAAGTGGTGTTCGCACTCTTGATAACTGTTATGGATTGGTTCCTGATGCTGATATTGTGTGCAATAGCATTCGTTTGCCAAATGAAGATCTATGGCATCAACGGATGGGACATGCTAGTTACAAACATCTCTCTATTGTATCTAAGCATGAGTCAGTTTTAGGGATACCAAAACTTAGTAAAATGAGCAATGTGGTATGTGGACCGTGCCAGCTTGGAAAACAGACAAAAGCTAAGCATCCTGGCACTCAGACATCAGCTACATCTAGACCATTGGAGCTTCTACATCTGGATCTTATGGGTCCAACCAGAACTGAGTCTCTTGGTGGTAAGAGATACATCTTGGTTGTGGTAGATGACTTCACTAGGTACACTTGGGTCATTCTTCTACGATCCAAGTCTAATGCTCCTGAGCACATTGAAGCTTTGTGCACAAGACTGCAGAATGAAAAGAGCTTGAAAATTGATCGAATTCGAAGTGACCATGGTAAAGAATTCGAGAACTCATATATGGAGTCATTTTGCACAAGATCAAGCATCTCTCAAGAATTCTCTGCTCCTATTACTCCTCAACAGAATGGTGTAGTAGAAAGAAAAAATAGGGTTATTCAGGAGATGGCTAGAGCCATGTTATACAATAAGGATGTGGCTAGAAACTTATGGGGAGAAGCCATTAATACTGCGTGTCATACGGTCAATAGGGTGTATTTTAGACTCGACACCAAGAAGACTCCATATGAGCTATGGAAAGGAAGAAAGCCTAATGTGAAGTACTTTAGGATCTTTGGAAGTACTTGTTTCATCCTAAAGGATAGGGAGATTGTGGGAAAGTTTGACTCCCGAAGTGATGAAGGAATATTTCTGGGTTATTCCTCTACAAGTAAGGCTTATCGGGTATACAACAAAAGAACCATGAAGGTAATAGAGATTGTGAATGTTGTTATCGATGAGTCTTCAGATTCTAGTTCTGAAAAAGGTATTAAGGAAATAACTAAAGAAATTCTTCCTCCTGAGCCTAGAGAAGTTCAAGAAATTGTTGAACAAGAACCTACATCTCCTAGTACTCCAGATACTCCTAGTGTTGTGTAAAATTCTGCAGACATAACCACTTCACCAGAATCTGAATCCCATGAGGAGAAAGGACCTTCCTCAAGGATTAAGCTAAATCATTCTCAAGAAGATATTGTGGGAAACTTGAATGAACTCACATTAAGGAAACGAATAGTTGATAAATGTGTTGCTAAATTTGTGTCTTATTCTTGTTATCTGTCACAGGTTGAACCCACTAAAGTTGAAGAAGCTCTTCAGGATGAAAGTTGGGTTGAAGCAATGCATGACGAACTGCTTCAGTTTCAGAGGAATGACGTCTGGACCTTGGTACCTAGACCGAAGGGTGAACACATCATCGGTACAAAGTGGATATTCCGCAATAAGACTGATGAGGAGGGCAATGTGATTCGCAACAAGGCTCGACTTGTAGCTCAAGGATACTCACAAATGGAAGGAGTAGACTATGATGAAACATTTGCTCCAGTTGCCCGTATGGAGTCCATCCGAATTCTCCTTGCCCTGGCTTGCCAATTGAAGTTCAAGCTTTATCAAATTGATGTCAAGACTGCTTTCTTAAAAGGGCTGCTTAAAGAAGATGTCTATGTGGCCCAACCTAAAGGATTCATTGATCCACACTTTCCGGATCATGTACTGTATCTCAAGAAGGAACTTTATGGCTTAAAGCAAGCCCCCAGAGCTTGGTATGATAGGCTTACACAGTACTTGGTGTCACATGGGTTCACAAGAAGAAAGGCTGATCAGACTCTCTTCATCAAAAGAGAAGATGGCGAGCTGATAGTTGCTCAAGTCTATGTTGATGACATCATCTTTGGATCGACTAAGGATGAACTTGCTCATGGTTTCTCAAAACTCATGCAGGCCGAGTTCGAGATGAGCATGATAGGAGAGCTGACTCACTTCCTTGGGTTGCAAATTCGTCAACAAGATTCAGGTATATTCCTATCTCAATCTAAATATGCTAAGAATCTTGTGAAAAAGTTTGGTTTAGAATCTGCTAGTTCTGTTAGAACCCCTATGAGCCCAAATGTTAAACTCACTGTTGACTTGTTAGGTAAAAGTGTTGATCCTTCTCTCTATAGAAGCATGATAGGTAGTCTTCTTTACCTTACTGCTAGTAGACCTGACATTAGTTACAGTGTTGGAGTGTGTGCTAGATATCAAGCTAATCCTAAAGAGTCCCATATGACTGCTTTAAAAATAATCATAAAGTATGTCAAAACTACTGCTGAGTTCGGTGTGTGGTACAGCAAGGACACAAGTGATGTCTTAGCAGGGTACTTTGACGTTGATTGGGCTGGGAATGCTAATGATAGAAAGAGTACTTCAGGGGGTTGTTTCTATGTGGGTAATAATCTTGTCTCTTGGATGAGTAAAAAGCAGAATTCCATCCATTATCCACTGCAAAAGCTGAGTACATTGCTGCCGGTAGCTGTTGCACCCAACTCCTATGGGTGCAAAAACTCCTCCATGATTATGGTATTTGTCAAGAGCATCTCACTATCTATTGTGACAATACTAGTGCCATTAATATCTCTAAGAATCCGGTTCAACATTCTAGAACCAAACACATAGAGATTCAACATCACTTCATTAGGGAGCTTGTCGAAAATGGTACTCTCACTCTTGAGTTTATTCACACCGATGATCAAAAGGCTGACCTGTTTACCAAACCTCTTGATAGTAAATGCTTCGAATTTCTTCGTTAAAACATTGGTGTTATCTCCATGGGATGATCGTCCTCTCTTTTCTTCCCTCCTCATGCATTTGCATCTAGTTTTTATGCTTTGCTTTGTTTAACATGTTTTTGTTTGGTTATTTTTCAGTTTTGCTTTGTTTTGTTTTTCATATAAATAAAAAATAAAATAAAAAATTTGAAAAATCAGAAAAATACAAAAACAGTGTGTGTTATGTGTACATTGGTACTTGTGTACCTTGGATAGCCATTGAAAAAAAGTTGTCTAAACTTTGTATCTCTTGTAGCTTAGATGAGCATCTCTATGCACAACTAAGCAAGTGAGCTTTGTGGCTCGTGTTTGTGATGAGTAAGATTAAGTTGTCTCTTGTACTTAACACTCGTATCACTCTTTTTGACAGGAAGGATTAGAAAATCCTAAGAGAAAGGCATAAATAACTATCTCA
The DNA here is from genome assembly GCA_030021035.2 of Notholithocarpus densiflorus. Classification (NCBI taxonomy): domain Eukaryota; kingdom Viridiplantae; phylum Streptophyta; class Magnoliopsida; order Fagales; family Fagaceae; genus Notholithocarpus; species Notholithocarpus densiflorus. The sequence continues at coordinate 200,972 of JARYZH020000427.1, forward strand.
CCACTGTTGCCCACCAATCATAATGACACATGTATGCTTTTGCATAGCAAAAGTGCAGTGTCAATGACATTTGTGTGCTTAGGCATAGCAAAATTGGAATGTCAAATGCTTAACATAATTGGGTATTTCTTTTCTATCTCTTATATGCCCATGCATGATATACTTAATAGAAAAATATGCAAAGAAAAATCAAAAGCAAAAAGATCAAAAATGCTTTTAAATATGATTGCAAGCGTGTTTTCTAGGAGATGTGGGAGTTATAGGATATACCATAAAGGTGATAATCCCCATCAAATAGTTATGATTGTGTGTGAGTTAAAGTGATCTTCTCATATCTCAAATCGTCATAACATGTATACACTTATGCAATCTTGCGATGTTTTTCACACACGACACGCAATAGTCTTTGCCACTCTTGATACATGTGCAGGTACAATGTGATTTGGCCATCACAAGTTTTTACATGTGTTAATGTATGCTCACTAAACTGTCTTAACTTGTTTTTGAAAAATAAAATTGGTTAGACTTGTTTAGTGTGTGCGTGTGTTTTTGGGATCCATGTGCTTAAAAATTATTGTTGAGAGATGATTTTGAGAGCTTATTATGTTAATTGGATCATTGGTTGAGTTGCATGCTTGATTGCATTCATATCTGTGTTTTTCTCTCCTCGAAAAACTGTTTTTGAAAAACTGGCTCGACACCTCCTCGATAGCTGGCTATCTGTCGAGCTTTCTCAGCCTTTTCTTATCGCAATCTCGCTAGCACCTCGACACCTGGTGGATCGATCGAGAAAGCTCCTACCTCCTCGATAGCTTCTCGACACCTGGTGGATCGATCGAGCCTCACTTCTTGTGTCTGATGTTGTTTTCCTTGATACTTTCTCGACACTTGCTTCTGTCGAAGGCCATTTCCTCGACACCTACCTTGACAGATGGTTCGACACCTCTCGACACCTCTATCTGTTGAGATTTACTGGGGTTCTATTTAAGCTCCTCGTGTGATCTGCTTCTCTTTTCTGTAAATCTCTCTCGTTTGTTCTAACTATTCCTCTCCCAAACACTCTCATCTCACTCCAAACTTCTTTCTCAAGGTTTCTTCAAGCTTTTTCAAGTTTTCTTCACTTGGTAAGCTTCTATTCTCTTTCATTTTCATGCATTTCATGTTTTGAAACCTAGGTTTTTGGGGTTTTTGAAAAATTTTGGGGTTTTTCAAAATTGATGAGTTTTTGTTGAAATTTTGGGATGGTTTTTCACTTATATGAGTTTGAAATCTCATGCATTGCATCACATTAGCATTATAACCATATTTTCATGCATTTAGATGTGTGTTATATGTTTGTGTGCTGGTAGGATTGGATTGGGCTGAGCCCATGATGCAATTACTTTTGCGTGTCACATGCTCATGCATTCTCCATACATACGTATTTTTTTACAAATTCTTAATATTGTGAATTGTTTTGGGACTTTTCTGATTGTCTCTTATTCTTTCTCCCTCTACTGTTGGTTACGTTAGTAGTGTCTATGGCACTGAAACGTAAATCCACTCCGTCCCGGAACCCTCTCCGTTCCAGGACATCCTCTTCGTCTTCAGATTCTGCCCCTTATCTCTTCGATTCCGTGATGATGATGCCCACAAGGCATTCTCGAAGAACTTTTCTAAACGAGGTGTTCATTCAAAACGCCAAGTTATTCTGGCAGACTTTGCCGACACCGACCTTCCCGATGTCATTCACAGTCGGGAATGGCAGTCTCTTTGTGACGAGCCCGTCACTTGTCCTATCGTGTTTATTCAGGAGTTCTACTCCAACATGCACAGGATTGACCGGTCTGTCCCCCACTTCTTCACTCGTGTTAAGGGTGTTAGCATTCATGTCACACCGCAGCTTGTTGCGGCTGTGCTTCGGGTTCCCAAGATAGTGTTTCCTGACTATCCTAGATGTGAGCGTCTGCGGACTGTGTCCAAAGATGAGCTTATTTCTGCCTTTTATGAGCGCCCTTCTGATTGGGGTGAGTGTCAGTTTACACCATGTAAGGCCTTTGCTAAAGGTCCTAAATTCTTGAACATGGTGATGACCTTTGTACTCTATCCACTCTCTCACTACAACTCCATCACAGAGCCTCATGCTCAATTTTTGTTGTCTCTTCTTGAGCATCTTCCTATAGATTTCCCTTCTCATTTCATTCTTTCTATTATAGATGTTCATCTAGATTCAACGTCCCGTGACAAGCTCATCTTTCCTTCTGCTATCACGAGGATTCTACACCATTTTTCTGTTCCTTTTCCCTCTTCTGACCATTTCACCTTTATGTGTGCCATAGATGCCGCTACCATAAAACGTAGTGAGGCGCAGTTTAGGTCACGACAGACGGATTCAGCAACTTCTCCCTCCCGTTCAGCTCCATCTTGATCTGCTCCATCCACATCCGCTCCCTCCTCTTCTACGAGCGATGTGTCACTAGGAGACATTATGGCGCAGCTTCAACGCATGGATGCTCGCCTCGATACACTCTCCACAAAGTTGTATCAGGTGAATGTCCGTGTTGGCCCCATTGCTAGATGGCAGGCGACCATGGGCGACTTTGCTCCTGAGGCTACTCCTTCACCACCTCCTCCAGTGGCTTCTAATTCTAAGGATGATGATGATGTTGATGATGATGCTTCGGATGATGATGATGGAGATGCTAGCTCTACTGATAAGATGTCTACTTGACACTCTTACCCTTTGTCACTCGTGACAAAAAGGGGGAGTAGTTTTGGATATGAGAGTAGTCACTCTTAGGGGGAGAGTTTGTATAGTTTTTTTTGTTAGGGGGAGTATTGTTTCTTTTTGAGGGATGTAGTGAGGATAGTATGTATCTTTTCTTTTCTTCTTTTTAGATACATTGTTCTTGTAAATTAGGTCTTATGACCATATTTATGACATACATTGGACTTATCTCTTTATATGATGATGTATGTTGTTTCTTTCATCTACCTCTTCATGTGCTGTTTCTTTTCTCTCTTTATACACATGCTTCTTATATTTGTATGCAATCTATTATTTCTGTTTCACATAAAGATGCCTTGATGAGTTTTGTTTAAAGTGTTTCAGAAATACAGGTTGTCAAAATCTACTTGCCATAAACTCTCTTCTTGCAAAGTTTTTCAAGAGTTTGTGTTAGGATAGATTTTATTGTATTCAACAAGTGAGTATGAGTTGAGTGATTTATGACTTCTCTCATATGTTCATTTGTTTGTTGTGGTTTTGTCACGGATTGCCAAAGGGGGAGATTGTTAGGACATATGTGTTTCACTTGTTAGGAACATATGTCATGATTTTATGTAATTGGCTTATCTTTTGACAAAACGCACTTTACTTGTATTTGGGTAGATCTAGGATGTGTTTTAAATACTTTAAGAAACCATGTTTCAAGACCAAGTGTTAAAGCCTTCAAGTTTGTCCAAGAAAACAAGCTGAAAGTGCAAAGTTACTAAAACTCGACAGCTAGCTCGACAGCTGCATCTATCGAGCTTAAGAAAGCTGTTTCAGCCCCGTGTGCTTGACACCTACTCGACAGCTACTCGACACCTCCTATCTGTTGAGGTTTATGAATTTCAGAATTCTGATCTGATTTTCTTGGGATCCGTGATTATGTGTTTGGGCCTTCTTTTCTCCTAACCCTAAACATTTAAAAGGATTGTTTTAAGGGCCGTAAAAGAGTTCACAAGTTGCACAAGTATTGAACAAACCTTGTTCAAGCAAATTATAACCGGAGACAAAGTTCTTACCCTTGTTCATCTCTTTCTCTTGAAGAAGTTGCTGTGTATTTGCACCATAGGGTTTTGTGACCAAGCATCTTCTTGATCTTCATCATATGGATGAACTGAAGAACTTTGCAGCCAACAACCTTCTTAGTTGGTGTTTGAAGTCGCGTATTAGGATTCGCGCATTGGTTAGTCATGTACTTGGGAGCCGTGCATCAAAAGAGGGGAATTGTCACTACAGAACAAGTCCAATTGGGTATTGGGGTAAGGGTTCAACTGTAGGTTGGTAAGGTATTTGGGATTCCTTTACTTGTAACCGCTTGTTGTGATAATAGTGGAGTTTTGGAAGTGGTGACCTGAAAATCACCCGGTGGAGTTTTTTCTGTTAGGTTTTCTCCATTCGTAAACAAATCACCGTATTATTTATTTTCCGCTGCATAATTAGTTTATTGGTGATTTGTTTGTGCTACCACACGTTTGCATGATAAATTGATTAATTAATAACTTGGCTAATTAATTAATTAATTTCTATCACAAGGGGTCAATTCAGTTTGTGGCCTATCAGAGAAGAAGCAGCCTATTTCTAGAGAAACTTTTGAAGTGGTTAAAAAAGGTCAAGACTTGCAACAAGTTGTTGAATTGAAACTTAAAGAGAAGATTGAGTTGATTGTGGAAGATCACAGAAATCAAGAGATAGTAATTATTGAGAATATTGTGGAAGATCCACTTAAGGTCAAAGGTGAGGACGAGTCCATCACCCACAACCCCCAGGTTTTGGTTGATTTATTGAAGACGACTACACAATATGTTGATTTTCTTGGAGTAGAAAATTTTAATTTTATTATCAACCCATTGTTGATTGATGTTGCAAATAAATTGAAGGTAGGTGTGAAGAAATTTTATGTTCTACTTCATGAAGAATTCAAGTTTCAAACCCGGATCAAGTTATTAAAGCATTCAAAGTATTTGTTTATTTGGAGCGTAAGATTTCAGATTTCAAGAATGAACTCGAGGATGAGTTTATTTTAAGTGAAGGGGTCTGATGTAGGACAATATATTCTAATTAATTTCTGTAATCTTTTATATTTGGTATTTTTATGTAATTTTCATTATTTTAGGTTTAGGGCATTTATTTCCTTGTTTTAGGTGTTTTTAATGTTGTTTAGTCAAATTAGGGTTTTATATGCTTTCATAGCTGCCTTAAGGTTTCTAGTTGCCCTAGGTTTTGTTTTTATTATTTAAACGCATTGTAGCCTCCAAAGGCAATTCAGTTTTCAAATTAATAAAAAAATACAGACTTTTTGTCAAATTCTTTCTCTAGTGGATTCCAGTTTATTACCTTGTGGATTCAAGGAACCCCTCGTGGATTCGAGGTTTACTACCAGGAACTAACAGTTTAGTTTCTGTTCCATCAAGAGAGCATCGTGTGTGCTTTCTTTAGGCTTCCATGACATCAAGAGCATTTGCTTTTGTGGGGGTTGGCCTGATTTCATTGAATACCGTTCTATTTGTTATGGGTACATTTTAGACTTCAAATATGAAGGAAATTTAACACTGTTTCAATGTTCATTTATTCAATAAGACTACCACTGAGATTCAATATCCACCAAGTGTGAATTGCATATTTGAAAATCAGGTGGACGTAATAAACTTAGACGATAGTCACAACACAGACACCACTATTCATATAACAATGGTGTTTTGTGTGTATGTATGGACTACTGAACAGCACTGTTTTGTAAAGTCCAGTAAGATGAAACATAGGAATGGTGAATAATCTTCACTTGAATAATTGTGCAAACTCAGCATGTATCCATATCACCAGCTCGTTGCTGTTTAGGCAAGTCATGTGCGCAGTTCTGCATGTGCTGTTCAGCAGGTCGGCATTGTTTCACCTTGTCTAGTAATATCAAACACATTGACGTGAATAGTTACACAAACTTTCGCAGTGCACTGTTTTGATGGATGTAGAGGATCCATGAAAAATTTATGAAAAATTTTGTGGATGAGCTGTCCACTTTTGCAACACTTATTGTTCCCGCTTGTGGTATTTGGCAAGTGCGATTGAAGAAATCTATCAAGAGCATTTGCTTTAGTGGCGGTTGGCCTGATTTCTTTGAGTACCGTTCTATTCGCTATGGGTACATTTTAGTCTTCAAATATGAAGGAAATCTTGCACCGTTTCCAAGTTCATTTATTCAATAAGACTGCCATAGAGATTCAATATCCATCAAGCAAGAATTGTAAATTGGAAAATCAGGTGGACCTAATAGACTTAGATGATAGTCATGACATAGACGCCATTGTTCATTGAACAATGATGTTTCGTGTGTATGTATGGAGTATTGAACATCTCAGCATTGTTTCGTAAAGTCTAGTTAGATGAAATACAGAAATGGTGAATAATCTTCACTTGAATAATTGCGCAAACTCAGCCTGTATCCATATCACTAGCTCGTTGCTGTAGCACCAAGTGTAGTCATATCAAACACCTTCGACAACCCACATACGTCAACAACCATCACTGTTTAGCCAAGTCATGTGCGCAGATTTGCATGCTCTGTTCAACAAGTCAACACTATTTCACCCTATCCAGCAATATCAAACACATTCATGTGAGTAGTTACACAAACCTTCGTAGTGCACTGTTTTGATGGATGTAGAGGATTCCTGAAAAATTTATGAAAAATTTTGTGGATAAGCTGTCTACTTTTGCTACACTTATTGTTCCCACTTGTGGTATTTGGCAAGTGGGATTGGAGAAATCTATCAAGAGCGTTTGCTTTTGTGGCAATTGGCCTGATTTCTTTTAATACCATTCTATTCGCTATGGGTACATTTTAGTCTTCAAATATGAAGGAAATCTTGCACGGTTTCCATGTTCATTTATTCAGTAAGACTACCATAGAGATTCAATTTCCATCAAGCAAGAATTGTAAATTGGAAAATCAGGTGGACATAACAGACTTAGATGATAGTCATCACACAGACGCCACTGTTCATTGAACAATGATGTTTCCTGTGTATGTATGGACTATTGAACAGCTCAGCACTGTTTCATAAAGTCTAGTCAGATGAAACACAGGAATGGTGAATAATCTTCACTTGAAAAATTGCGCAAACTTAGCCTGTATCCATATCACCAACTCGTTGCTGTAGCACCAAGTGTAGTCATATCAAACACCTTCAACAACCCACATACGCCAGCAACCGTCACTATTTAGCCAAGTCATGTGCGCAATTCTGTATGTGCTGTTCAACAGGTCGGCACTGTTTCACCCTATCCAGTAATATCAAACACATTCACGTGAGTAGTTACACAAACTTTCGCAATGCACTGTTTTGATGGATGCAGAGGATCCTTGAAAAATTTAAGAAAAATGTTGTGGATGAGCTGTCCACTTTTGCTACATTTATTGTTCCCGCTTGTGGTATTTGGCAAGTGGGATTGGAGAAATCTATCAAGAGCTTTCACTTTTGTGGCGGTTGGCCTGATTTCTTTGAGTACCGTTCTATTTGTTATGTGTACATTTTAGCCTTCAAATATGATGGGAATTCAACACTGTTTCCATGTTCATTTATTTAATAAGACTGCCACTGAGATTCAGTGTCCATCAAGCATGAATTGTGTAATGGAAAATCAATTGGACATAATAGACTTAGGCAATAGTCATAACACAGACACCACTGTTCGTACAACAATGATGTTTCGTATGTATGTATGGAGTATTGAACAGCACGACACTGTTGTGTAAAGTCGAGTCAGATGAAACACTGGAATGGCGAATAATCTTCACTTGAATAATTGCGCAAACTCGACCTGTATCCATATCACTAGCTCGTTGCTGTAGCACCAAGTATAGTTATATAAAACACCTTCGACAACCCACGTACGCCAACAGCCGTCACTGCTTAGCCAAGTCATGTTCGCAGTTTTGCATGTGCTATTCAACAGCTCGGCATTGTTTCACCCTGTCTAGTCATATAAAACACATTCACGTGAATAGTTACGTAAACATTTGCAATGCACTATTTTGATGGATGCTGAGGATCCCTGAAAAGTTTATGAAAAATTTTAGGGATGAGCCATCCAGTTTTGCTAAACTCATTCTTCCCATCGATGGTATTTGGCAAGTGGTATTGGAGAAATCTGTCAAGAGCCTCTGCTTTTGGGGCGGTTAGCCTGATTTCACCGAATACCATTTTGTTTGTTATGGGTACATTTTAGTCTTGAAATATGAACGAAATCTAGCACCGTTTGCTTGTTCATTTATTCAATATGACTGCCACAGAGATTCAATATCCATCAAGCAAGAATTGTAAATTGGAAACTTAGAAAGACATTGTAAACATAGACGATAGTCATGACACAGACTCCACAATTCATTGTACAACGATGTTTCATATGTATGTATGGACTATTGAATAGCTCGACACTGTTTCATAAAGTCTAATCTAATGAAACATAGGAATGGTGAATAATCTTCACGTGAATAATTACGCAGGCTCTGCCCATATCCACATTACCAGCTCATTGTTGTAGCATCAAGTGCAGTCCTATCAAAAACATTCGACAAACCACATGCGTGAACAGCCATCACTCTTTAGCCAAGTCATGTTTGCAGTTCTGTATGTGTTGTTCAACAGGTTGGCACTGTTTCACCCTGTCCAGTAATATCAAATACATTCAGGTGAATAGTTACACATACATTAGCAACGCACTGTTATGATGGATACTGAGGATCCTTGAAAAGTTTATGAAAAAATTTTGGGATGAGCTGTCCACTTTTGCTACACTCATTGTTTCTGTCAGCGGTATTTTACAAGTGGGATTGGGAAAATCTATCAGGTGCGTTTGCTTTGGTGGTGTTTGGCCTGATTTCATTGAATATCGTTCTATTTGTTTTGGGTACATTTCAGTCCTCAAATATGAAGGAAATTCAACACCATTTCAATGTTCATTTATTCAATAAGACTACCACTGAGATTCAATATCCATCAAGCAAGAATTGTAAATTGGAAAATCAGGAGGACATAATAGGCTTAGACGATAGTTATGACACAGACTCCACAGTTCATTGAACAATGATGTTTTGTTTGTACGTATGGACTATTGAACAGCTCGGCAATGTTTCACAGAGTCTAGTCAAATGAAACAACAGAATGGTGAAAAATCTTCACATGAATAATTACGCAAACTCGACCTGTATCCACATCACCAGCCCATTGCTGTAGCATCAAGTGTAGTCATATCAAACACCTTTGACAAACCACACGCGCCAACAGCCGTCACTCTTTAGCCAAGTCATGTTCGCAATTCTGTATGTGGTGTTCAACAGGTCGGCACTGTTTGACCCTGTCCATTAATATCAAACACATTCTTGTGAATAGACACACAAACTTTCTCAATGCACTATTTTGATGGATGTAGAGGATCCCTGGAAAGTTTATGAAAAATTTTGGGGATGAGCTGTCCACTTTTGCTACACTCATTGTTCCCGCTGGTGGAATTTGGCAACTGGGATTGGAGAAATCTGTCAAGAGCGTTTGCATTTGTGGCGGTTGGACTAATTTCTTTGAATACTCTTCTATTTGCTATAGGTACATTTTAGTCTTTAAATATGAAGGAAATCTAGTTCGTTTCCATGTTCATTTTTTTAATAAGACTGCCACTAAGATTCAATATCGATCAAGCAAGAATTGTAAATTGGAAAATCAGGTGGACCTAACAGACTTAGACAATAGTCATGACACAAATGCCACTGTTCATTGAACAATGATTTTTCGTTTGTAAGAATGGACTATTGAACAGCTCGGCATAGTTTCGTATAGTCTACACAAATGGAACACAGGAATGGTGAATAATCTTCACTTGAATAATTGCGCAAACTCAGCCTGTATCCATATCACCAGCTCGTTGCTATAGCACCAAGGGTAGTCATATTAAACACCTTCAACAACCCAAATGCGCCAACAACCGTCACCCTTTTGCCAAGTCATGTTCGAAATTCTACAAGTGATGTTCAACAACTCGACATTGTTTCACCCAATCCAGTCATATAAAACACATTCACGTGAATAGTTAACAATTGAAATGCACTGTTTTGATGGATGCAAAAGATCCCTGAAAAGTTTATGAAAATTTTTGGAGATGGGCTATCCACTTTTCCTACTCTCATTGTTCCCGCTGGTGGTATTTGGCAAGTGGTATTGGAGAAATCTGCCAAGAGCGTTTGCTTTTGTGGCGGTTGGCCTGATTTCTTTGAATACTCTTCTATTTGCTATAGGTACATTTTAGTCTTTAAATATGAACGAAATCTAGCTCCGTTTCCATGTTCATTTTTTCAATACGACTGCCACTAAGATTTAATATCGATCAAGCAAGAATTGTAAATTGGAAAATCAGGTGGACCTAACAGACTTAGACGATAGTCATGACACAAACGCCACTGTTCAGTGAACAATGATTTTTCGTTTGTAAGTATGGACTATTGAACAGCTCGGCATAGTTTCGTATAGTCTACACATATGGAACACAGGAATGGCGAATAATCTTCACTTGAATAATTGTGCAAACTCAGCCTGTATCCATATCACCAGCTCGTTGCTGTAGCACCAAGGATAGTCATATCAAACACCTTTGACAACCCAAATACGGCAACAGCCGTCACCCTTTAGCCAAGTCATGTTCGCAATTCTGCAAATGCTATTCAACAGCTTGACATTGTTTCACCCTATCCAGTCATATAAAACACATTCACGTGAATAGTTAACAATTGCAATGCACTGTTTTAATGGATGCAGAAGATCCCTGAAAAGTTTATGAAAATTTTTGGAGATGGGCTGTCCACTTTTGCTACACTCATTGTTCCTATTGGTGGTATTTGGCAAGTGGTACTGGAGAAATCTACCAAGAGCATTTGCTTTTGGGGCGGTTAGCCTGATTTCATTGAATACCATTCTATTTTTTAAGGGTACATTCTGCATGTGCTGTTCAACAACTCAGCATCGTTTCCTTGTTCATTTATTCAATATGACTGCCACTGAGAAGGACATAGTAGACTTAGACGATAGTCATGACACAGACACCACAATTAATTGAACAATGGTGTTTCGTGTGTATGTATGGACTATTGAACAACTCGGCACTGTTTCGTAAAGTCTAGTCAGATGAAACACATGAATGGTGAAAAATCGTCACGTGAATAATTACACAGGCTCGGCCCGTATCCACATCTCCAGCCCGTTGCTGCAGCATCACGTGTAGTAATATCAAACACATTCAACAAACCACACGCACCCACCGCCGTCACTCTTTAGCCAAGTCATGTTCGTAGTTTTGTATGTGTTGTTCAATAGGTGGGCATTGTTTCACCCAGTCCAGTAATAACAAATACATTCACGTGAATAGTTACACATACTTTAGCAATACACTATTTTGATGGATGCAGAGGATCCCTAGAAAGTTGATGAAAAATTTTGGGGATGAGCTATCCACTTTTGCTACACTCATTGTTCCCGCTGGTGGCATTTGGCAAGTGGGATTGGAAAAATCTGTCAAGAGTGTTTGCTTTTGATGCGGTTGGCCTGATTTCTTTGAATACCATTCTATTTGCTATGGGTACATTTTAGTCTTCAAATATAAAGGAACTCTAGCAACATTTCCATGTTCATTTACTCAATAAGACTACCACTGAGATTCAATATCCATCAAGCAAGAATTGTAAATTGCAAAATCAGGTGGACCTAATAGACTTAGATGATTGTCATGACACCGACACCACTGTTCATTGAACAATGATGTTTCATTTTTATGTATGGACAATTGAATAGCTCGGCACTGTTTCGTAAAGTCCAGTCAGATGAAACATAGGAATGGGGAATAATCTTCACTTGAATAATTGTAAAAACTCAGCCTGTATCCATATCACCAGCTCGTTGCTATAGCACTAAGTGTAGTCATACCAAACAGATTCGACAACCCACATACGTGAACAGCCGTCATCGTTTAGCCAAGTCATGTTCGTAGTCCTGCATGTGCTGTTCAACAAGTTGGCACTGTTTCACCCTGTCCAATAATATCAAACTCATTTATGTGAATAGTTACACAAACTTTCGTAGTGCACTGTTTTGATGGATGCAGAGGACCCCTAAATAGTTTATGAAAAATTTTGGGGATGAGCCTTCCACTTTTGCTACACTCATTGTTCCTGCCAGTGGTATTTGGCAAGTGGTATTGGAGAAATTTGTTAAGAGCATTTGCTGTTAGGGCAGTTGGCCTGATTTCATTGAATACCATTTTATGTATTTTTCGTACATTTTAGTCTTCAAATATTAAGGAAATTCAACACCATTTCCATGTTCATTTATTCAATAAGACTGCCATTGAGATTCAATATCCACTAAACAAGAATTATAAATTGGAAAATCATGAGGGCATAATAGACTTAGACAATTATCATTATACAGAATCCACAGTTCATTGAACAATGATGCTTCATGTGTATGTATGGACTATTGAACAGCTCGACACTGTTTCGTAAAATCCAGACAGATGAAACACAGGAATGGTGAATAATCTTCACGTGAATAATTACGTAGGCTCGGCCCGTATCCACATCACCAGCCCGTTGCAGCAGCATCAAGTGTAGTCATATCAAACACATTCGACAAACCACATGCGCCAACAGCCGTCATCGTTTAGCCAAGTCATGTTCGCAGTCCTGCATGTGCTGTTCAACATGTCAGCACTGTTTCACCCTGTCCAGTAATATCAAACACATTCACGTGAATAGTTACACAAACTTTCGCAATGCACTATTTTGATGGATGAAGAGGATACTTGAAAAGTTTATGAAAAATTTTGTGGATGAGCTGTCCACTTTCGCTACTCTCATTGTTCCTACTGGGGGTATTTGGTAAGTGGGATTGGAGAAATCTATCAGGAGCGTTTGCTTTTGTGGTGGATGGCCTGATTTCGTTGAATACCATTCTATTTGTTATGGGTACATTTTAGTCTTCAACTATAAAGGAAATTTAACACCGTTTCCATGTTCGTTTATTCAATAAGACTGCCACTAAGATTCAATATGCACCAAGCATAATTGTGTATTGGAAAATCAAGTGCACGTAATAAACTTAGGCGATAGTCACGACACAGATGCCATTGCTCATATAACAATGATGTTTCGTGTGTATGTATGGACTATTGAACAGCTTGACACTACTTCGTCTAGTCCAGTCAAATGAAATGCAGGAATGGTGAATAATCTTCACGAGAATAATTACACAAACGCGACCTATATCCACATCACCAAACCGTTGCTGTGTCCACAATTGCTGCACTCATTGTTCCCGCTAGTGGTATTTGGCAAGTGGGATTGGAGAAATCTGTCAAAAGCATTTGCTTTCATGACGGTTGGCCTGACTTCATCGAATACCGTTCTATTTGTTATGGGTACATTTTAGTCTTCAACTATGAAGGGAATTCAACACCGTTTCCATGTTCATTTATTTAATAAGACTGCCATTGAGATTCAATATCCATCAAGCATGAATTGTATTTAGGAAAATCAGTTAGACGTAATAGACTTAAGCGATAGTCATGACACAGACACCACTGTTTGTATAACAATGATGTTTCGTGTGTATGTATGGAGTATTGAACAGCACAGCACTGTTGCATAAAGTCCAATCCGATGAAACACTGGAATGGTGAATAATTCTCACCTGAATAATTGCACAAACTCAGCCTATATCCATATCACTAGCTCGTTGCTGTAGCACCAAGTGTAGTTATATCAAACACCTTCGACAACCCACATACGCCAACCGCCGACACTACTTAGCCAAGTCATGTTCACAGTTCTGCATGTGCTATTCAACAGCTCGACATTGTTTCACCCTGTCCAGTCATATAAAACACATTCACGTGAATAGTTACGTAAACAATTGCAATGCACTGTTTTGATGGATGCAGAGGATCCCTAAAAAGTTTATGAAAATTTTTTGGGATGAGCTGTCCAGTTTTGCTACACTCATTGTTCTTGTCGGCGGTATTTGGCAAGTGGGACTGAGGAAATCTGTCAAGAGTGTTTGCTTTTGGGGCAGTTGGCCTGATTTCATTGAATACTGTTTTATTTGTTTTGGGTACATTTTAGTCTTCAAATATGAAGGAAATTCAACATCGTTTCCATGTTCATTTATTCAATAAGACTGCCACTGAGATTTAATATCCATCAAGCAAGAATTGTAAATTGGAAAATCAGGAGGACATAATAGACTTAGACGATAGTCATGACACAGACTCCACAGTTCATTGAACAATGATATTTCATGTGTATGTATGGATTGTTGAACAGCTCGGCACTGTTTCGAAAGTCCAGTCAAATGAAACACATGAATGGTGAAAAATCTTCACATGAATAATTACGCAGGCTCGGCCTGTATCCACATCACCTGCCCGTTGCTGTATCATTAAGTGTAGTCATATCAAACACATTCGACAAACCACATGCACCACCAGCCGTCACTCTTTAGCCAAGTCATGTTCGCAGTTTTGTATGTGTTGTTCAACAGGTCGACACTGTTTGACCCTGTCTAGTAATATCAAACACATTCATGTGAATAGTTACACAAACTTTCGCAATGCACTGTTATGATGAATGCTGAGGATCCCTAAAAAGTTTTTGAAAAAATTTAGGGATGAGCTATCCACTTTTGCTACACTCATTGTTCCCGCTGGCGGTATTTGGCAAGTGGGATTGGGGAAATCTATTTGGAGCGTTTGCTTTCATGGTGGTTCGCCTGATTTCATTGAATATCGTTCTATTTGTTTTGGGTACATTTTAGTCTTCAAATATGAAGAAAATTCAACACCGTTTTCGTGTTCATTTATTCAATAAGACTACCACTGAGATTCAATATCCATCAAGCAAGAAATGTAAATTGGAAAATCAGGAGGACATAATAGACTTAGACGATAGTCATGACACAGACTCCACAGTTCATTGAA